>MIQA02005739.1:0-20735 GCA_001887855.2 Sclerospora graminicola
AGCAGGTCCAGCTCTTGACCAAACAGCTGGCTGATTCTCGTATTGGTCGCGCTGATGTACAGAAGAGGCTGGATGAGAGTCGAAAAGTGGCTGAAAATTGCCGGCATGAGCTTAATCTCGCTCGGGTCAAACTTGAGACCCTAGAGCTTGATGATCGTGCCTGGCTTCAACATAACGCTGACCTGAAGAGTCTCGCGGTACACACCATGGACAGGTGGACCAAAACAGACACCGGTTCAGGATCAGTCCGGACGGCCTTGCAACGACTTCCCGGCCTGATCAGCTCGTTCGCTCCATCTGGCACACCGCCGCAATCTCCTGCGTTGTCCCCGCCTTCGCCCGCGTCCTCCGTCGCTTCCTTGCCTGTTCGTAGTGCTGATCAGCCCGTGATCAGCACTTCACAAGCTCCCGCGTCATCTCAATCTCGTCCACCGACGACTCCACGACCAGCTCCTTCGGCCTCGAGTTCTGGGAAGCGTAAGCAGACCAGCTCGTCGAAGCAAAGGATGAGTCTCGCCAAGCGATCACGTCTTACGGTTGAATCGGATGACGAATCAACCGATCTGGACGAGAGGACGTTGCCTGCTCTGGCCCGATCGCGCAGCACTGATCGCCGTACGCCAGCACCGAGTTATTCCGGGGTGAATTCGTTGGCTCAGGCCGTCACTTTACTGGAGTCTGATGACGACGATGACGATGATTTCGAGGAGGAACCACCGGCTCAAACTGATTCTGACATTCCTCCGACGACCACTGGGGCAGTGATCGCTCCGCCACCTAATTTTACGGGCGTCTTCATTCCTGCAGATCGATCGTCGATCAAAGAAAACGATTACAGCTACGATCCGAACCGACCGTTCATGAATCTGTATGTCGTTATGCAGGGGAGGCCGACTCCCGCTCACATGGCCACACGGAAACCTTGGAGTGATGATCAGGTCTGGGATCTGACGCCTCGGGTTCTCGAAGTGCGGCAGAAAAGCGTCCCTCGCTTGTGGTCCCGCCCGCCAGGCTGGATCTTCCCGATCAGATCGCCGGCACCCAAGGACAAGCAATGGCAACCAAGGTTGCTGACCAAAAATGCTATCGAACTCATGATCGGTTCGGCACCCTGGGATGCCCTCCTGACACCCATGCCCGGGCTGGCGTTCCCTGATCGCCCTTGGTTTGTCGAGCTACAGGGGCACTTGGCTTTATATCACCAAGAGCACGTGCAAGCGATATGGGAGGCGACTCACCATTTCCCGATCACGACGGCGATGCGCAAGGACGCGTGGATCGAGCACTACCATCATGCTCGCAAGCGTCGTCGCACCAAAGCCGGGGCTGCTTGGACCACGATCTGCGATTATGTTGTCGACGGAATTCAGCACGGCGAGTGTGATCTGGACGTTTTCCTGTTCCCTGGCGTCCTGCATTTAACTGTTCGTCGAGCGGGATCGCGCGGACTCAAGGCTGACGGCGGGGATTGGTATCCCGGTTATGGGCACATAACTCCGGTCGCCACACTGCGTGATTGCTTGCTCTGGACCGATCAGCATGAGCCTTGGCGAAACCAGTTCCGATCAAGTCCCATGGATCATCCAGGATACAAGATTGCTAGCCTGCGCACTAAATATGGTCCATGATCGTCGTGATAACCAACTTTTATTTCGTTCTTCATAATCACTTAATATATCACGACATTCCTTGATGATCTTCTCGTTCCACTTTCGTAAATCTTGTTCATGTCTCATTATCACCTCCATCTTGTAGGTCGATCGTTCTCATGTGTACAGGTATAATTCTTGAGTAATATATATATGTATATGCATTCGTTTCTTCCAAACCAGTCCAACCGCCCTGATCTCCACTTGCCCGATCATCATATTTGCTGATCAGTCACAGTGTGTCAACCCAGGCTATTGAGATTCCTGGTTACCCTCTTCGTGGGTTTGCATCACCTCAAAACGATTCCTTCTCACCCGATCACGTTCGAATTCCCTCAGTAACGCTCCACAGTTCAGATCACGCTCATCTATCCACTCGGGATCGTCGTAACCCTTCCAACGAACCAAATATTCACGGTGGGTCCGGCCAAAACGGGTCTTCTTGCCTGATCGGGTATCCAAAACCTTCTCCACCTCGAATTCGTTCAGGTCCAGCGCTCTTTCCCAACTATCTTCGGGTAAGAGAGCCTCGTCAAAATCAAACCTTGGCTGATCATCTCCTGACAGCCTAGTTTTAGGCCGATCAGGGTATTCTCGGACCAGTTTCAACTTTGACAAGTGAACAATCGGGAAAATTCCATAATCAGTACCCGCGGTAATCAGTCGAGCGGCATGATCACCGATTAGTTCGGCTACACGGAACGGTCCATGCCATAAATGTGCTAATTTCTTGGCATATCCTTCTTTCACACGATCCAAGTAAAGCCAAACTCTTGATCCTGGCTCGATATTATGCGAATCGGCCTGATCATTGTTCCGATCAGCTCTTTCTTGGATGGCCCTTCGTAACCGTTCGTTAACTTGTTCCCGCGCATGTTGGTAGTGACGTTGGAGTCCCATGCGCCATCGACGAGCTTCGCGATCTCGACCTCGTGTGCAACCCACAGGGATCACCGACTCGATGGTAGATCGGGGGTCCCAACCATATGCCAGATAGAATGGGGTATCTCCCCTGATCCGATCAAACGAGGAATTCAAAGCAAACACCAGTCTCTCCGCATATTCATCCCAATCTTGTTGCGCGGAGTCTGCGACAAACATCTTAGTAGCCCTGGTCAACGTTTGTACCATCCGCTCGGCTTTACCATTCGCCTGTGGACGGTACGCCATGGTCGCGCTCTGTTTCTGGCCAAGCATCTGATTAAAAGATCGGAACACCTCGGCCATAAAACCTGGTTCACGATCATGCCTGATCACTTCACTGGCTCCAAACCGTCGGAACACACATTCTTCGTAACTGCAAGCGACTTGTTGAGCCGTTCGTGTAGATCCCGCTTTCGCGATCACCAATCCCGTGAACAGATCAGTCCAGATCAGCAACTCGGTATTGCCCTTGAACGATTTTGGGAGGGACGGTATGTGATCCATCGCGATCACTTGGAAAAGGTAGGTCGCCTGGATATTTCCAGGTGATCTTCCCCGGATATTTGGCATACCTTTTCCAGTTTCGCAATCCGTACATGTTCCAACAAACTTTTGTATACTTCGATATAATCCTCTCCAATGGAAATGTTTACGGATCCTGTGATACGTCCGTCCTACGCCCTGGTGGCCACCCTCCAAACTAACATGATAATGTTGTAAGATATCAGCATGTAAAGTCTCCGGGATCACGAGTCTTGCCGATCGGTCCAAATCCGCATCGGCCTGATCAGCTTGGACATAGTAAAACAATAGATCATTTTCGTCGATCTCGTAGCTAGACGCGATCTTGGCACAATCTTTTGCCTCACTCTGGCTCAGCTTCTCCAGATCACCCTTTAGAAACGCCTTCAAATCACCGATCCATTTTTCCTCGTCTTGAGCCTTGAGAATTCTTTCGATCCGCATCTCTTGTACTATTTCCTCCGTCAGGCTTCCGCGAGAGGGTGATCTGTTGGGTGGTGATCTGGTTCGTGATCTCGTCGTGATCAAGATCTGGGCTGCTTCCTTTTCATTTTCCACACGGATCAGCTCCAGCAGCCTATTGATCTCCACCAGTTCTTCCAACAGCGCTTGATCAGTGATTATCGATCCGGCCTGATCACGCATAGCCATAGTTGCTAAATGATCTGCACTCCGATTCCAATCACGTTTCACATGCAAAAGATCGTGTCTTGGCCATCCACGTAAAGCTTTCATAACGCGATCATTCAGCAGTTTCAGACGAGGCGCTTTACAGTCGATCTCTCCAGTGATCTGCCGAATCACCAAGTTTGAATCTCCGCATATAATTACTCTTCCAATCTTTTGCTCTTGCAAAAGATCCAAACCTAACAGCAGACCACGATATTCAGCCTCATTGACCGTGATACCTGGAGTATAATCTGAACCGGCCGATATAACAGTCCACTCTGGCAGTTTCCATAACAACGCGCTATACGCCCCTACACCTTTCTTCACACTCGCTGATCCGTCGAAGCTTACAACGATCAGATCTTCTTCTGAGCCGACGATCGGTGGGGGTATAGTGACCGATTCACGTGGTTGCTTCCGAGGAGCGACCTCAATCAGGGCTTCATCGACTTCTGATCGGGGCGTGATGCTGGCCGCCAGCGTCCCAAGTATTTCTTCTTCGCCCTTGGTGCACTTAATGATCTCCAAAGCCCACTGAGATAGCACCGCTGCCCATCGCCCCAGTCTCCCGTCTAAACCATTCGCGGATAGTAACCACGCCAGACTAGATCGTTTGGATAATACCTTGATTGATCTAGTTACCAGCATAGAATAGCAAACATCCAACACACGTAATAACGCTAGCACTTCCTTATCCACAATGCCATAGTTAACTTCATTCGGTTTCAATGTTCGGCTTGTGAACGTCACCGGGCAATAAACCCCATCGTGATCTTGGACCAGTGCGGCCGATATTGCCCATTTACTAGCATATAAGATCACCACAGGAATCTTCTCCGGATCGAAGTGTTTCAGTATCGGCGTCGAGATCATCTTCGCCTTTAACATACTGAAAGCTACCATAGCGCGATTCATGTGATCTTCTGACCCTGGCACAGTTTGATCAGTTGGGGATCCAATCTCGAGATCTTTTTAGTAGCTTCAACCTCGTGATCAGTCCCAATTGGTGATCCTCCCATCCGATCACGTTCTCTCAGGCCATGATAATCAACTTCCTTCAATTCATAAAGTATAGCGGCGTAGATCGAGAAGTCCTCGATAAATCTGCTATAATAATTCAATGATCCGAGGAAGGATTGCATGACCTTCAACGATCGGGGAAAGGTAAGTTGCTGAGAGCGGCTAGATCTTTCGGATTTGCTTCCAACCCTTGGATCGATACGTTATGACCGAGGTAAGCGACCTTGGGCTGACCCCAGAAACTTTTGACCACACTGATCGACAAATTCCAACGCTCGCAGGTATCTAAGAGTCGTTCGACCTTATCGCATAGCATATCCCAGGATGTTGCCGTGACCAAGATATCGTCTATATATGATCGCCTTCCCAATACTGATCGGCCCTGATCTTGGTCTGGCTCACCTTCCATAAACACATCATGTAGATCAGTGGCTTCCCGATCAGCACTGATCTGGAAATACCCATAGAGAGCATTGTCGATCAGCCTCTGGTAGATCTGTGGGCATTCTTTAATCCAAACGGCATCCGATTCCATTCAAAAAGCCCAAAAGGTGTAACGAAAGCCGAGATCTCTCGAGCGCGATCAGTCATCGAAACCACCCAGAAACCACTAGCCATATCCAACGAACAAAACCATAAAACTTTATCCAGATCTTCTAATAGGTCGTTGATCAAGGGCATCGGGTAGACCATCAACTTCGTGAGGCGATTCACCATTCTGTAGTCGATACACAATCGAATATCAACCCCATTCTTCTTAATCACAATCACGATCGGTGATGCCCACTGCGATGTTGATGGTCGGATGATCTTTGTACTCAGCAAACCCTTGATCAAATCGGATAACTTTCCCGGTATTGAGGTGCAACTTTACGACAGCGCTGAGCGATCGGCCTCGCATTTCCCACGTCTATATCACAAACAGCTCCGAACGCGGCTGGGGGTAGGGCGTTACCTTTCCCCATCAGTAAGTGACGCCTCTTCCAGATGATCTTCTTTAGCTGATCGATCTGCTCGGGCGTATTCACCTCGGGATCACCGACTTGTAAATCTTCCATGGTGACTTCTGGCATATTTGGCGATACTTCCGGTAACACGGCCATCTGCTTCTCGATACCTTCAATGTACTGATCGCCACCTTCGTGTATACACACTTGCTCGTCCACCTGATCTACCTTTTTCTGATCGGCGTCATCTTGAATCGCTCCTTGTACGTCACTCGATTGATGGTTTACTTCGGATTCACCCTCCTCTGTAATGACTTCGGCTGGTTCATCCTTCTGTTCTTTCTCATGATCGTGCTTGAGCTCCTCACTGTCATTTCCGCTATCTGGGTCCGTTGTTTTCGGTGAGCCGGGCCTAATTATACTCAATATCTGTGGACCTTCTTTGACCCGGCCTTCCCCTGTCGCTTCGATCGATGGCCTCCTGATCAGCAGCTTGGTCGGCGTAGAATACTCCGGCTTCTCGACCATAGGTGAGGTATCTTCATCCACTAAATCTTCGTCACTGATCACGTCCGTAGTGGCTTGATAAGCCAGATTCTGCCATTCAATGTATCTTCGTGATCCCACTGAAACATATCCGATCTGTCGGGGTACTTTCCCTTCAGGTAACTACATCCCTAAGATCATGTCTTCATGGATGATCAGCGGCTGATCGGATATATTTGTGACTCTGATGTAGCTTGATCGGCCGATACCTTTAACGAACGTTGGTACCCAACGTTCGCCACGGGTCAGCCACAATTTCTGCTGCCGATCACTCGACCGAATCATGACATCGACTGATCGGGACACCCCAACGTTCTCGTACTGGCCCATCTTTAACATCCGTACATGAGTACCATACAAAGGCCGTCGGCCAGATAACTGAATCTGCACTTCATCCGGCAGAGTCAGGGTTCCATGAGATAGGTCAAGTCGTATACCAGCGGGTACCATAAAATCCATCCCCAATATCGCGTCCTGACCGGCTAGCCGGCCAACCCAAGCGTTAAAATAGTAGACCAGGGATCCTGCCAGGGTGATCTTCACACGTGATCGTCCTTCCGTCATATATGAACTCTCGCCAATCCCAACACATTCTTGCCTCTGGGTACTGTCTATACGACATCCCACCTTACGAGCAAAGGCGGAGTCGATGATCGAGACTTCCGCCCCAGAATCAAATAAAATAGTGGCTTTCTCATTGTTGATCTTTCCATTAGCTTTAGCCTGTTTAAACCACATGTCGGGAGAGTGATACTTCCAGTATCCACGGGATTCACCGGGCAGTAGACCCAACTCCATGATCACGTCCGATCGGGAATATTCATCCACTCTGAGACTGTAGATCGGACACCGATCGATGCAATTTGAATTAGAACATGTATTGTCGGTTATCCTCTGTTCCTCAAACTTATCTCCGCTACCGACATATGCATAAATGCAGAACATAGATCGCTCGGCTCGAACCAGATTCAAACCTGGCGAGCGATCTAGTTTAACATCTTCTCAACATCAAGTGGGAGCATACCAGCATGTTTAGTCGGCACATACCACTTGCGCATCAGATTAAAGAATTCTTCGATAGGGCAGGCGCCGGCGTCATGAAGCTTCCCACAGGTCTTGCACACGAAAAAACAGTGATCAGAAGGGTGACCTTTACGATCACATTTTCCACACGTAATTCTTTTCCAACAATAACGATCTCCATGTTTGGTCGACCCACAATGCACACATTTCTTACGAGATCGGTCCTGATCAGGTTGAATACCACCAGGTTTCCGTCCGTCCACACCATTAGTCGATGATCTCGGGCGATACATTGGTTCCGTCGTAAATACATGACGGTACTGTTCCTCGTCCGAACTCAGACTCGACTGACCACTTTCTTCTTCAGAACTTGAACTGTCTGATTCCTTCGCGATCATTCGAATCGCTCTGGCTGGTCGGGCTGCCGGTATCTTGCCTTGATCAGGGTGTGGCTTGGACCGGTACCGGTTCGATCCTACCTCGACCTTGGGCTGTCGACTCTTGGCCCGTTTCAACGTCCTTAGAGTCAGTTCCAGTTGTTCGGAGTCCTTTATACGGAGCAGGGTTAGCTGGTCAGCCAGATCGCGATTATCCAGAGTCCCAATGAAGTGCTCGACATGTTCACGGGCTATGTCCGGGTGTCGTGGGTCCTTGATCGGCATTTTCGCGCGTAGACCAGCGACATTCAACCGATGTAAGTACTCGATCGGCGTCTCGTCAGATCTCTTCTTCATGTGGTAGTACTGCCTAGCGACGGACACCCCCGAGTTGCAATATTGTTCTTCAAACTCTTCACACAAACGAGGCCACTTCAGACGCACTTCACGACTTAGCTGTTTAAGCCAGTTCTTGGCCGGACCTTTCATTAGATCAGCGAAAATCAGGCATCTTTCAGCTTCCCGTGTCTTGTCCCTCAGAAAAGCTGACTTAGTCCGGCTTAACCAACCTCTGGCCTGATCGTCATCCATATCTTTGCCAGTGAAATCCTTCAATTCCGAGATCGCAGACATTCGTACTCGGGTGATCGTTCCTGATTCACTGTCAAATGCCTGCGCGGAGGCCATATTCGCTCTACGAGGCATCTCAATGTCCAGATCATCTGGATCGAAATGCTGACTGATCTCGCCCTCTGACTCCATGTCCACATCACTCCGCGGGGATGATCGGTGAAATCGGTCCTGGTGATCGGCCTGGCATATCGAACGAACGATTCCGGCTGATCGGACTGATTCCATCTCCACATCCACGGGTCTCTTGACCGATTTCTCAGCAGACTGATTCACATTCGGTGCCGATCGCCATGGCGATCCTTGTCCAGGTGTATACTGAGGCAATCCATATTGATCACCCGCAAATCGGTTCATCATTGTCGCGAACATGGCTTTTAATTGCTCTGGGACCTCCGGCATGTCGGTAGGACCAGTATTGGAGGTCGGATTGGCCTGTGGCACTTCCTGAGCATCTTCAAAACTATCGTCCGATCCGACTCTACCAGGTTCAGGCTTCTCTTCCTGTTCTGCGACTCGATCTTGGGGTCGATCTGCTGAATCCCTTTCGGGCCCAACGTCATACGTGTGATCCCAACCGAGGAGTCGGTGGATGCCGCTCCAGATTGTGATGACGATTGATAGATCGACTCGATATCCATAGGATACTCCACCAACTGTGATCGGTGCGAAGGATCCGCGATCGGCGACTGAACCACTGGGTTCGCCCCTAGTAACGAGGCAAGATGATCATACAGGGTGATCATAGATTCTCTGATCGTCTCTTGATCCAGATCGAATAGCATATTCGCGTCGAAAGCACCAGTAGTGAAACCAACCTCGTCGATCTGCGCCAAGAGGTTCCTGATCAGATCAAGTTGACTGCCTGTGATCACCGGCCGGGTCGCTCGACCTTCCAGTTTCCCGATGATCTTAGGCTTGATGATCTTCATCACTGGGTTGGTAACCAGGAACTTGTGGAACTCTCGAAGATAGAACAGTCGTTCCACATCTTGGACAGTGGTCTTCTCGGCTGGTTCGGTCTTCTCTTCGTCTTCCTCGAAGATCTTCGGTTTAGGTTTCACATATTTTTTAGGTGGATCGCAATGATCCGCCCCCATGTTTTTTCTGTCTTTTTCCATTTTCTTCTTATGCATAGGATCAAGGTTAACACCTCGATCCTTTCCTGGGTTATAGTCAACTTTACTATAACCCAGATCGGCCCCGATCGGGGCCACGTGGGGAGTTATTTCATCTTTAATATCGACCTGACACTCCACCAGACCAGGTCGATCATCGCTTCCTTTAGAAATGGACAGCATCGGAGGCGATACGCCTTCCTCCAATACACCCGAAAAAGTTTCCTCCACTTTGATTTTCACATCTTTTCATCATCAAAGGAATCACGGTGATATCCTGAGTCACCAAGTGATCCGGGCACACGCACCATTGTGTGGAGCCGATTTCCAAATCCAAGACCGAAGTCGTGGGCGGAATCCGGATACCCACTGGCCCGGACGACCAACTATCGGAGGGGGTACTCCGTCGATCCTGATCAGCATCGGAATCAGATGAATCACCACTGTGATGACTGATCTGATCCTCCCGGTCATCTGGCCGGTCTTCATGCTCGTCAGGATCTATGTTTAACTTCATCTCACCTTGTGTACCCGTCGATCGGGGCTGATTACACTCACTTAGGTGGACTCGGTGACGAAAAGGATGATCTTGATCAGGTCGGAGGGTTTGACCTTCTCGAGACGGGGGGTGTCCTCGGGTGGAAATCTTCACCGGAGAACGGGTTGGGGTCGACACTTATTCAGTATCTAGGCACTGATCAGGAAAGTTCGTCTGATCAGGCCAGCCAATGAGAGAGAGATATAACGAAACCAAGAAAATGCGATCAATCCACGATCTTCCACAGTAATCCACAAACGTTATCTCCACAAAAACCTTTACCAATATTCTTAACGTGTTCCAAACACGTGCGCGTTGCGGGTGAGGTTAGATCACCTAAAACAAACCCGTCGGGGGTCTTCCGGTAAGCCAAAATGCGCCTTAGCACGTCTTAACCGGGAAATAGATGAGCAAGAGGGGACTAATCAACCCTGTGCTCCCAATGACCGCACACGTGGCGGAGCGACTCTTTACTTTAGGGGGAAAATCTAAACCTGTTATTATATATGCAAAGTCCTATACCTGTGTACCATACCTAAACTCATGCCTGACCTTTACTTCGAACCTATTTACTTCGTCGCACGGTTGCGTAACACTCTCTTGCCCATCCTGGCTGCACCTTCAAGCTGACCTGTACCGATTCTGCCCCGATCATGACCCGACTCTTCAGAAGATCTTCAGCCCATCCTGATCTTCAACAAACGACCTTGAAACCACTTGAGACCTGCTCTTCAGCACTTGTTCATTTCATATATAGTCCGACCAAACCGAGAACTTACTTGCCCTTGCTTATCAACGCTGATCAGAGGCTGATCGGCCCTGATCACGATCGCCATAGTGATCGACCAAATGATCAGGTGGTGATCAGGCTGATCAGCTCTTGATCACCTCGGGAACGCCCTGGGTCATCATCGTCACGACTCAATTCATCTTCCAAACCATACTTCCGATCTTAATACACCGTCAGGACAACTATACCACACTGATCTCGGCTGATCAGGCCTTGCCACATCATCTTCGGACCATCCAAAGGTTCACATCACTCATACAACCTGTTAATCCACCTGCCCGATCTTCATTCATCGTTTGATCTTCCTTCTCCGGGCATGACAAGCCGATCAGGCTGTAACTTTGTATCATAGCCAGCTTCCACCAATATACCATTCGGAGATCGGCTGGTCACCTGTCCTTGGTATGCCATGTCAACAATCACAATCACTATTTCTTATTATATCCACGAGAACTCCACTTAGTGACTGTGACAACCATCGTGATCGTGATCTCCATCATTCTGCCAGTGCCTGGGACTGGGCTTACCGACCATATTTGGCTGATTCTTCCACGTCGTAAATATCCGTTGGCCACCACCTTTTCTTCTTAATCGTGATCAACCTTTTCCCACCCATCAACCGTCATATGTTGATGGGTGTTCTATCGTCACCAATCAACGGCCATGTGTGGTCCACTTCAGTCCCAATATTTCCCGAACGCTTCACCACACTCCACGTTCACACCATTGAAGCCGCGGGGCTTCTTGCTGGTGTGGATGATCAGCGGCGTCAGTTTGCCGCTGCCACTGAGGTTGCACCCGAGACCGACTATGATGCGCGCTTTTTCCTTCTTCTTTCCTCGCACCGTGCCCGTAGCCAGCGTCTGACTTGGGAGCATCCGGAAGAACAGCCCAGTCTTGTCAAAGTTGTAGACGTCGTCAGGCGCGTACTTCGCGATGATCTCCTGTAGCTTAGCCCGGTGTAGCTCTAGCTGCGCCGTGTCCACTGATCCCGACTCGCCATGGGCTGCACGCAGCCTGATGTTGTAACGGCGCTTGAAACTTCTGAACCCACGACAGTGAGATCTCGTTTGGGAAGATCAGCTCGTTCGCTTTTTGAACGAGATCTTTGAGAGCACAAGAATCATGGAGTAGGGTGACGAGCACGAGCAGCAGCTGATACATGTCTGGAAAGCGATACGCATGGCCTCCATGTTCTATGGGGTCGGGGGAGGAGCTGCAACGATGCGACTGATTGTCGAGCGGCCGATTTTCTTGTCGAACTCGGAGAAGACCCAGCCCATCAGATCTTGGTGGGTTGACCGTAAAGTAGTCGCCAGCCGCATCTCTGACTGAACGTCAGCGTTGTTCGAGTCATGGCGAGTTGAGGAGTGCAACTTGGAGATTACCCGCTGCCGGTTGTGTGGACAGCCTTCAATGGTGTGCGAGCAGAGGCCTGTGCGTCACCAGTTCTCTTCCAGTGCAGTTTGGTCGAGCTGCATGGCGCTCATATACTTCTGAGCACCAATCGGTAATTTTGACTTGACATTTGTATGGTGTCGTTCGGTCTGAGCTCTTATACAGAAAATCCTCTTAGTCGTTGTCCCTTATAAGGGGTTGCGACTGTAAATTGTAATTTCGCCTAAAAGTCTCAGCCCTTCACTGACCAAGTCGGCGCGTTTTTTCAAGAAGTAAAAGTGTCAACTTTTTGTTTATCCGTAGGTGGAAGCTGCAACCGGAGGCAGCTTCGTCCAGAAGATGATGCAGTAGGCGATCAAATGAAGTACTTTTATGGTGAGGTTCGATCGTTGGCGCATCGAGCTACAACCATCCGGGAAGTTGTTAGCCTCGACATCTCTTATCGTTTGCAAGGGGCTTTCCATGCAACCTTAGTCGGCCAAACTGTTAAAATGCAGCGACTCTTGTACAAGATGCAAGTCTCACAACATTTTCTCAAGTGGTTCTTTTTGGATCTTACTTTTCTGCATACAAATTGCGTGTGGCAGTTGCAGTAGTTAGGCAATAGGTGAACATGGAGATTACGCTTTGATTAACAAGTGGGCATACTTCGCTATATTGTAAAGCGGTTAAGTGGAATATCTTTCGTTAAAGATGCCCAATGTCTAAGACCAAGGCTAAAGTTGAACACAACCTCATTAACTGAATGATAGTCGAACCGTTTCATGTGTGATTTGTAAGATACAGAGGTGGTAAAATAACGCCTAGATTCATGCTTTGTTTGAAACAACAAAGATAGCTTTTACCTAAAGTATAATTCAGGACGTTGTGTACTGTCTCAAACTGAAAATCGAAGCAAGGACAAAAAAACTTTTTTCATCCATTCATGTAAAATTGTCAAGTTTACTTTACTTTCATCCGTACTTTATCTGTAGGCCAAAACTTTTGTCCGAGTCCTCGGAATCAATGGACTCGATTTCTATCAAAATGGCAAGAGCTCGCATGTGCCACAAGACACATTCTTTTTGACTCTCACCTATACAACTCACCACTGCAATTGGGAACCCCAGTTTCTGAAAACATGACCCCGTCGGGGCCAGTTCGTTCGGCGAGTTTCATGGTCAATCGACTTGAAAGCCACATCAATCACGCACTTTTACATCCATCGAGTGATTCTATGCGGCGGTGACGCCTGTAGGTTTCGGCGTGGGCGTGGTGGCAGCGGAGACGGACGACGTTTTCAGGTGCCCTCGCACCTTGTCGCTCTTATTGTCTGCAAAAAACTGTGCCGTATAATCCGTCGAACCTGAGGGCGTCATGCCCGTGTTCATGCCTTCGCTCGTTAACGTTGACGTGGGGAATCCCGTGCTCTGGAAATTGTGCGCTGCGAGGCCACGAGGAGAGAGGAAATCCATTTTCATGCGCTGAGGGGCATTGCCATGCACCGCAGCCGCTGCGGCCATGGCCGCCATGTGGTTGCGTTGGGCAGTATTCACATGGTTTGGATTATTAGTGTGCGCGTGGTCAAAGACATTGGCGCCAATGTTGTCAAGTAGCGGTGAGGCGCTGAATTGACTGTTGGCATGGAACGCCATGGGGGTATCGGGGCCCATGAGCTTGATGTAGTCGCTCATCATGGCATCTTCATTGCCCCCTGGCGTCCGATCCGTGAGTCTTGGCGTGGGGAAGAGCCCCAAGGACAGAAAGTTACTGCCATTATTGCATCGGGAGACACTGGGCGGCCCCGTCGCCAAGAAACTATCGATGCCAGGCGTGCGCTGACCGGCACTGGCGTTGGCACTCGCATTCGTCATAGCCAAGACACTGGGGAGCTGCGAGTTGTCAATTTGGGGGGACGGGAGCCCCATGAGCAACGAGAATTCATGGCTCCGGGGCGTGGGGAAACTGTTGCCCAATGGGGTGCGCAGACTGAACTTAGGCATTGTCGTAGGTACATTAATTTTCAAAGGTAGCCCAAACGGATTCGAGGCATTCGACGCTTGTTGCTGCTGCTGTTGTTGTTGTTGTTGTTGCTGTTGCTGCATGGGCTGCGTCTGAGGCACCTGAATCGAGAGCGGATGTGGCGGCGCTACGTGCTGTTGCATATGATGCGGGCGCCTGATGCAGCTGTTGGTGTTGGATCTGTTGATGATGGAATTGTTCTTGTTTCATCTGCTGCTCGCGCTGCTGTTGCTGTCGTTTCTTGCTACTCAATCGTCCGCCCTTGGAAATGTTGAGTTCCGGGACTTCTTCGCCATGCGCACGCAGCTCCATGGCATGTCGGAAACAGATGGAGCCTGAATGCTGGGCAGTCTTGTTGCATCCCTCAACTCGACACTCGTGGCCGTGCGAGTGGCGATTGCACAAGCCGCCGGCGCGAGCATGTTGCATGCAGCCATCGACTTTGCATCGGCGACCACCTCCATGTCGTACGCATTTCTGACGCGCATGGGCCTGTTTCGAGCACCCTTCGACGATACAAAAGCGTTTGACTACAAACCCCCCGTGCTGGAGACAAAAGCCCCCACCGCGCGCATGGGCTTCGCAATTGTCGGCTTGGCACTGTTTCTTGCCACCATGACGGACGCAGAGCTTGCGTGCGTACACCTGATTGGTGCAATTTTCGACGCAACATTGCCGTCGATTCTTGTGGAACGCGCACTTGCTCGTGCCATCGACCGCGAGGTTGTCACAATCATTAAAGCGACATTTCTTGGGCTTGCCATCCGCTGTAAGGTGCCGACTGGGCGAGCCGTCGCCATCACTGCTGGCGCTAGGGGACGCGCTAGGGCTTTGCATCTCGGCAGCACTCATGAAAGGTAAAGGACGCGTAGAGTGTGGATGGAGTGAGTGACCACCTGCCTGTGTAACGTGTGATGTGCGTGTGGGAGTGTGCGTGTGTGTGTGTTTGCCGTGCAATGCTACGACCGAGAGGGGTGTGTGTCGAGTTGCTAGCAACTTGCGGAATGACAACCCTGCGGCCGCAGCGGCTGTCGTTCCCTTGAGCTGAATAGTAGCAGAAGACAGGCGGAAGCGCAGACGAGCCGGTGGGGTTCCTGGCTTTGTGTCCGTGCCTCGTTTCTGCCTCCCTTCAGTACCACGGCACCTCGCACTCTTTTCCAGAAAACACAGGCCAGAAACGTGCCGGAAGCCGCTTCAACTTTGCTTCAACTGTGATTGGAGCAGATCTAAATTTATCTAGATACATGTATTAGGAATGTACTATAGTGGGCTAATACCGGAGATGTAGATGAAGGTGTAGACTATGCTTGCACAACATAGAAAGTAGTCTGAACGAAAGATGAAAAAAAGCCCTGCAGCGTAACGTTAGAGCGAAGACACAGCAGGAGATAGGTACTCAAGCGCCCTCACGATAATATGAATACAATCGTTCGTGAAAGCGTTGGTAAGATGCGTCTTCTTGTGCTTTTGGATCGCTGACACTTGGTTTAAAGTTGAAGTGGTTTGTGGAGTTGACACGGTACCAGATTGCATTGTCGACGTGAGAGTAGGCGTTTGGCTTAATTCGTTAAGATTCCGTTTACATTTTTGCCCTCACCACTCTTGTCGGCACGTCGATCATATCAATTGAAAACACTGAAGTCGGTAGATTTTGGCGGTGTGATTGAAACGGCAAGTTAGAGTGCTCGAACGTATATAGAGTGGCAATGATGGTGAATGAATGTCACCATCCTAAAGTCGACCTCATTTTCAAGACATACAAATTTCAAGATATCGATGCCACTTTTGCCCCAAATATTCTTGAGCCAATTTTGCAGCAGTACTTGTATACCGAACGGACACTTTATCTCGAGGCAATTCACGGTTGCATATCATAAGTGAGCTGCAAACGTGCCAAGCTCCGGCGAAAAATTCTAAATTACAGTATGAGCACGGCGCAGTGCGCTCCCCGAGCCACAATCACACAATCCAGTAGCAATGCGTCAGTCGTCCCATCGTCGAAGAGCGAGTGCGTGCGTGCGGAGCACGAGGCAGGATGAGTCTTGCTCCGGTCGGTCCTGTAGCCTGTCTCGGCTGATAAGGCAATCCACCGCCGCGAATGTGAGCATGAAGACGTATGAAGACGGTGGCAGTAATGCCGTTGAAAATTTCATGGGTCAACCCCAGAAAAAGATAAGATAAAAGTCAACACGCCCCGAATGAGTTTACTAATATAGTAATTATAATACTACTACATGTAGTATTTATAGCCCAGCAATTCACTCTTCCTAGCAGCTGCTGATGGTATGGAAAAAGAGGAACATACCGGCTGTCAAGAGCGTGACCATCAATAGGGTGGTACGCAGGTGCCGTGAATGTGTTGGGAAGAAGACGCGCTGCGATATGTATGTCACCTCAGATGATCCGAGCTCGAGGTTGATAGATGTTAAGCATTAACGAGACTTTGTCGCTCAAAGCCAGGAGCACTCGACTCGTCTCCTAATATTAGTATGCTGGTCTTGCGTGTCGCAGTCCCCTCACTTGAATGACCACCGCACTTCAACGAGATCTTGAGAGCAGGAAGACGCAACTATCAGTGCCGGTGTCTTGGGCTTTTTCTGTGGAGCACGCATACGTCTGTTTGTGTAGAACGCTAATTCATGTTCTCACTAAAACGTTAGTGGACCAGTCCTACCGCCAGTCTAGCGCCATCATGCCGTTAGTGGTTGCTTCGACGCTGTGAAATTCATGTACAGACTTAATATTACCGTGCCTAGGCGGTGCTACAGCAGCCAGGCCGGTTCTTACAAAGCGTCGAATCAGTCGCTCAATTGCAAGGTGCAAAAGTTGCACCAAGCAGAAGCCAAACATTAAAGCCGTGTTGGCTAGCAGTAAGAGAATCATTGACTACACCTCGACTCCGTTTCACTACCAAGCCGCCAGAAGCGCCACAACATCGTCACTACATCTCGTTCAGCATGAATGCGCGTCTAATCAACTGCAGCACTGCGAGTTCTTTGCGTTACGTGTCACATGATCCAATACCAGTAACGGACGGACTTTACCGTGTCTCTAGCGCAAGGTGGCGACACCTGATTTGTCAATCGTCAAAATGACCAGCTTGGAGACTGCTTTTTCGTTGAAAGTGAGTGAGTGACCTTGGGTGTACATCTACTTAAGTGGTCGACTTGTGGTGCTTTTTATTAATAATACATGTAACACGGGAGCACGACATGTTGCGCTCCATCATTATTATTGACATTTTTCAACTTCAGGAGAGGTTCCTTTGTGTTGTGAGTGAGAGTGTTTCAACATGTACCTGTGCAACCTTTACTTTGTCTGATTTATGGTCGTGATTGCATCGTGGCTTTATGCTGCCTCCGTCAAATTAAGGCAAGGTGAGATCGATCTTAGGTTTGCTTTGTCAGCTGCTCACCGCCAGGATGATTGACGTCTCTGTCACTCAACTGCAAGGTTTCCCCTACACCTGCGGGATGTAACGTGCCATGGGGACTGACTGCTGTGTGTTGTCTCTGCAAGAAGACCAGGAGTGTGCAACTATTATTGCGGTCAAAGCACCTAAGACGTTTTGATCAGCCATATGGGGCGATCTTGCCGGCACATGGAAGCATTCTATTCGCATCAAGGGATGTGTAGATTCGAGAGCTTATGGCAGATATGCGGCGACAGTTTCGGACCGAACAGCGACGTTATCTCGATGGCTATTATTCGGTGGAGAGAAAGCGTGAGTACGCTTTTGACAACAATGTGGTGGGACAAGAGTGGCCTTGAATGGAGTGACAGAGGTGGCTTGGTTTATCTTATAAAACCTACAATGTATCACCCTACATATCAAAAGAAGGCTCATCTGGTCTCTTCGCGTATCACCTCATTTCTACTGAAGCAACAATCGACTTGAATCCGGAGCATTACCAATGTACGACAAAGCGACACCCCCCCCCACATCTAGAGCAAGTCAATTGGTGGCATGTCAACTCGTTTTGTAATGACTTGGGTCGTGTGAGAAAATCCTTTCACTTCCACGTGGTAACACCTTGGTAGTCGTCACTGTAACTCGCGACAGGCACGAACTGAACCGTGAAGCCAAAGCCACATGAAAAAACGTTATGCTGTGCGGTTTGGAAGTTATTAATCTTTGCTCTAGATCTCTAGTATTTTGCCATACTGCAGTCCGTGGACTTAAGTCTCTCGTACCTTTCAATGGTCATTTTTCATGTGTCGTAGACCGATTGTAAACTACTGTCGAGCAGACGGCAGTTCTCAATGTGCATGCTAAGTTCATTTAGGTGGTGACACCCCTTCAGCCGACGTTGAAGTTTGCGTTGGCACGAAATACATGTCTACTGAATTACCTATATGTTTTAGTTTTCACCTTTTAAACTGGAGTTTACAAAAGGGCAGTGTAGAGGTGCCCTTTTGTAAACTCTAGTTTAAAAGGTGAAAACTAAGCAGATGCCCCTACAAAAACACGAATGAACACGCAAAATTCAGTGAAAGATCCCGACGTTGGAGGCTCATTAGTTCATGGGCTTCAGGGTTCAAGTCTTGTGTAGTGTTCATGCATTTCAATAGAAGGAAACTCTACATCCAATAATCTAAAAAATGTTGAAGGTTCAGAAATGGATGCTAGCATCCATTTTTACAGGTTATAAACGTTGCATTACCGACCTCGGTTGGTGCAGTGGTTAAGGCCCTGCCCGCGGGACCGGGATATTGCGGGTTCGAGTCCCACCGTAGACGAAAATCCAAAGTCGGACCAACTTGGTTGGGTTGTAAGTATAATGAGATGCATTCAACCGAAACGCTGCATTCACTGGGAATGAAATAGACACATACATTCGATTCAAAGGGTGGGGGAAGTGACCCAATGCCACGCATCTTTTGCCCAACACAGGACCACAAGCACGTCGATCCAGTGCAAAGCCTCAATTTTGCGCTCCATATCTTCTCTTTGTAAATCAGACTCGCGCGCTTGAAGAGCGTCAAACCGAGCGAAAATGTACCGATTCTTCAGCTGCAAGATTTTTCCCTTGAGCTGCCAGATGATACCTGCATCCTGTGGCATGCAGGAAGGAGGTGGTGTTGAGTGGGAGCATGTGCAGAGTAACGTTGGCGAGAGCTGTCTGCACGCGGTTTGATGACAAATTGTCGAGCAGGAGTAATATCTCCAAGCGAATTGGGATGAACAGCGAGCTATTCATCCAACTTTTGCCGAGCTGGCGTAATCGCCGGCTTCCGCCGATAAAAGACAGCGGTAGATTAGAGTGAAGCCATCGGTTCTGGTCGCGGTAGCAACTGTCGGGGATTTTTCGAGCTCTCACGACCGATGAATCACTTCGATGGGATCGACTTGCTGGCTGTCGCAAAGAAGAAAAAATCCGTCTCATCCATGTTGTAGATGCGGACCAATAGTGACGGCGCGGCGCGCAACGCGGCTCGGCCATCCTCGACACTCGTGGTCTTGGCAGGTGCAGCCTCTCCATATATGCGTGTTGATTGAGGCTTTGTCGCTTCTGAAAAGGACTTTGAAAAGCGAGTAGAAATTTGACATCGGCTGAAAATGATGGTTATGCTGTAGCAAGTAGCGCTTACCTTCTCACGAATAGTTGAGCACATCACGATTGGAAGCTTCCACTCCTAGCACCGCCGAATCTACTCCAAACCCTCTTCCTCTGATTGGGGGGATGCAGTGGTTTGGTTTGTGCTCTGTTTAAAACCGTCAATCGGAGGAAGTGACGTACATCGGACAGTGATTTAAAATTGCATTCTGCTAGCGCTAATTTGCAGCTTGAAAATACAACATAGTAAGTGTGCAACTACATGTACTAATGGCAAACTGTACGTTGTACAAACGGAACACGACTGAACTCAGCACTTATATTTCTTCATTCTCAACTAGATTAGGCAAAACAATCAAATACACTTTCTTATTTAAATTAATATGTGTCACAATTGTGCCAGGAGCTAAAATAAGTGGCGTTGGTAATGTGATAAAGTGACCTGTGAGTTAATGAATGGGAAGGTGTGAAGTACTTTCCCGAGGGCGCCTTCTGATTGGCGGAAAACGCAGACCAAGGGCATAGAGGCCGAATGGCAGTTACCGAGCGTATCTACTAGCGGCAGGACGGTGCCAGGCCTGGAATCGGGCCAGATGGGTATGGTCGAGGGTGGGTAGTTGGGCTAGCG
This sequence comes from Sclerospora graminicola, assembly GCA_001887855.2. NCBI lineage: Eukaryota > Oomycota > Peronosporomycetes > Peronosporales > Peronosporaceae > Sclerospora > Sclerospora graminicola. The sequence goes on from MIQA02005739.1 coordinate 20,339, forward strand.
AACCCGGCGAACCGGACAGTGGTGGGTAGTTGGGCTAGCGGACCCGGCGAACCGGACAGTGGACAACCGAAGGGCGGATTGGTCGGAAGGGATGGGCGAAGGGTCCTGAAAGGGGTTGAGTCTTAGAGGGAGGAGGAGGCACCAGGGTCGGACGTGGAGCTGCCAAGGAAGTGCTAACGCCAGCGGTCAAGTGAGCTTAGAAGGATGGCCATCCGGCCGATCCGGCTGGGTTCGGTGTACCGGCTGGACTTGGGTTGGTGTACCGGCCGTGTTGGTACAGCTGGAGTTGGTGTACCGGTACAGCTGGAGTTGGTGTACCGGCCGGGATGGTACACAAAAGAGCATCCGATCGGAGTTAACCGGGCCACTTCAGGTAAGACACATAACTGTCCAGCCG
>MIQA02005739.1:20963-36089 GCA_001887855.2 Sclerospora graminicola
TAAAAGTAACCCACCGGAAGTCCCCTGACCGGGAGTCGCGGCGTTGCGTATACTCAACTCAAGTCGCCCTTGTTTTGAACACGGTTATATCTAGAATTGGGAAGTGTGGTAACGTTTAGGCCTTCTGTGGAAGATTGTGGAGTTATATTTGGAATCCCCTTTACGTACACGTTTGGATTTACCCCTTCATTGTCATTGGTTTGGCTGGCCGATCGATTATTCTCGGTCCAGCCGTCGCAGTATACAAACTTCAAGTATATTGCCAGTCGAGCTCCCCGGTGACGATTTCCGCCCAGGAGCTACCCCTAGTCCTAACCCTCGTCTCCTTATTCGACGGACTTTACACTTTTCGCCCTAGGGTCTATCAAGAGAGCGCAACCGCCAGTACTGACGGGTACACACTGTGAGCTTTTAACATGGATCATCCAAGTCGTCACGACCAAGCGGACGGAAAGCACCGATCCAGCCGGCCGAATGCCGGATCGGATCATGAATCGGATGGACGGAGTCCCCCCTCCGACAGTCAGTCATCTGCCCCCCCCCCCCGTGGGTGTTCGCATCTCAGGAAGAATTTATGAGAGCGACTACACCACAGTAACGCAAGTACTTCGTTGAGTGTGTTTCACTCTAAACTTGCTAGATCGGTTTTAGCGGCTACTTTGATAATATCAACTCTCGTTGTCATATAATAGATTTCTACAAAACTTTGGCGTCATACCGCAAGATTGTCCGCAGTCCTCAGTAATCGTCGTTTGAGTGCCAATGTGGTTGTCACCAAGCTTGAAAAGTTCCAAAACCTTGTGATCAGTGAGTCTTCAGTCCGTAGTATCACCTGAGACGCTGATGTGCACAGACGATCACCCCTCGCATCAGTCTGGTCATTAAAAAGAAGCGAATCACCTACGCATACGCTCATTTGTATTGGGACGAAGAAAAGTGGAGAAGTACCATGTTCACTTACGAAAGTAAGTACAACTTGCATGATTCGGATAGGCGCGTGTTCGTGTGGCGTCGTGTCAGCGAGAATTTCGACGAGGAATGTGTCGTGCGACCTAGAAGAGTTGTGATCCTGGTCACTTGGTGTAGGCTGGAATGTTGTGAATCCACTTCACTTCTGCACGGAGAACAAGACCGCTATGTACTACATCAGATTGCCTGAAGATGCTTTGTCGTTGTTCACGACCATGTTGGACCTCGGCGACGACGTCAAGTTCGTCCAAGACAATGCACCGGCTCGCAAGGCCATGAAGACGACCAGGTATCTTGCCGGCTTCAGCCTTACAACCCTTCCTAGAGCCCAGATCTGAACCCAAGCATGTGTGGGATCACGTTGCTCGAGAGGTAAGCAAGGTCAACCCCCATACGACGGCCGACTCAAAATCGCGATCGGGAAAGTATGGTACGCTACACCGGTTGACTATATCCAGAGGCTGATCCTCTCGATGCAGGTGCCTTTCAGCTATCATTGCAATGAAGGGAGGACCAACCAAGTACTAATGTCACTGATCGGATCCCATGAACGGTCGTATTCACTCGAAAAGATACATGTTAACATCGCGACTCAGACTTTCTGTGCCGTACTTAAACGAAGTTGTCGGTTTCCCCAAAGTTCAAAAATAGACCCGGCATTGTTCATTTCCTGCTTAATCCGATGGTATTCATAGACTTGTCTATTTCTTCTCCGTTTGTGAGAGGTCAGCAAAAAAATAAAGTTTTGGAAGGTGACTGTAACAACAGTTCATGCAGATCGGAAATCAAGCGTAGATAATATATAAGATGCTCGCAAGTGGAAGGGTTTTCAGAAAAGAGCGCTACGAAGGAATTATTATGTGGAACCGCGCCAAACAGGCGTTATAAGCACCGAAGTACGGTGGTATCCATCATATTATTTTTGCGTTCTATAGATACGTCGCGACGTTCTCTTAAACCTTCTTTCCTCTCGTAATATTGCACAGCTGACTCGACGCATATTTTTTTATAGCGAAATTCGGAAAAGACTCGATTTTTTTAAAAAAAAATAACATGTCGTACACGGCATTTGTTGGATCAGGTAGAAGAGCGACTACCCGCTGTGGAGCAGGTCGTGCAAAAAGTTGAAGATGCTGGATATTATATAGCCTAACCTAATATATATAGAGCGTGCGGCATGGGGAGGGACAAGATGTGGCAGGGAGTAGCGCGGGACACTAACTCGAGCAGAGCTCGAAGTTAGTTCTCAATATTTCTCGATCCTCACACCCAATCGACCCCTGGAGCCATTCTGGCCCCGCCTGTTGTGGGTTGCTTTCTTTGATAAAGTGCTTAATTAAGCTTTGAATTAGTGCTAAATACGGGTCACAAAGTGGTTCAATCAATTTGATATCGACCTGATCGGATTTGGTGCTAATTTTGTTCGTTCTTTCTTGTTTACCATGATCAGGGCCTGATCTTAACTCAAACAGTGTTTCTCCCGCGGCATCGTCAGTTTCAGCTGGACCCGTTGGTGACACAGATTGGAATTCATCAACATCATGCATGATCTTGGCTTTAGTACTGCTCGGTGTGACGTCTCTCATGCAGACACGCATGAAGCAGGCGGAGGTGACGCTCTTCCAGATTTCACGATTCACTGAGTGGTATATAGAAAAAACGCAGCGAGCCGTCCAGCGGCTAAGCTTTAATTTGTTTTTTTGGACTAGCTACAGAAGTAACAAGACGCTTACCGCCGAGCCACACAGACCACGATAGCATCTGTAATAAGAATCCATTACATAAAATATTAGGGGGTTTCAGACATCCGATTTTTCAAACAGAAACATTACATAAAATAATTAAGGGGTTCAGACATCCAATTTTTCAAACAGAAATCGGTCAAAAGATCGAGCGAGTTTCCACTTCAGTGCTCTGGGGATGTTGATGGACAAAAACTGGAATTGATCTTTCAATAAATTCTGTCCGCTGTGTATTGGCATATATTTTTGTCTAGGTACGATTTGCATCACTTAAAATACAATAAGTTCAACCACTGTGATATCCAATTCACCTCTCTAAAACACTTGAATATTATTTACAGGTTTTTGAAAATCCAGTCGCTCAGACATTTCAGCCCAGAAATCGGCCTCTCGGGGGTCCGATTTCTTGACTAATTTCTTAATGAGATATCAGTGAAAAAATCGGATGTCTGAAACCTCCTATCGTTCTACACGAGAAAACTGAATTGTAAATTCTCATAATTCACTGGAAATCCGATTCGGTACACTTTAGCTGGGTTTTTGTAGCTTACATACTTTCGGTGAAAACATCTGACTGGACAATTGTGGCAGACTTGGTGGTCATCTAATTCTTGGCGCGAGATTATTAAAACGCGGGCTTCTAGAAACTATTCGAGCCAAGCGCGACCATAATAAATTTTGCGTATTTTTTGATATTTTGTTTTGCGTGAAAAAAGTCGCTTGAAATCAGCTCGTGTACGGCGCGAACCTCTTTCTCAACAATATCGGGAGTAAATTTAGTGGGTATCGGTCTCCTATACATCACGCCAAAGCACTTGCCTTTGGGTGGCTGATTGGGCACCTACATAAATTTTCTCAAAAAAGATCATTGGGATCTTAAGCGTTTTGCGGGAAAAGTCAACAACGCCTCGAGGAGGGTTCCACACGCTGCGAGCAATGTTTGAACATCAGTCAGTACGATGAACGGACTGTCACAACCACATTTCACCAAATACAAAGTTTGGAACAAGTTCTGCGCCGTGACGCATGGCCAATTTGATAAATCCTAGTCGCTTCTGTAATGCAGTGATGTGTAGACTGCTGGACAAGAAGATAACCAATTGTTTCAATGCGATTTTTTTAGGTGATCCGACATGTTGCGCGATAAAACACTTGTCGTATTTAATGCAAAAAATACGCAAGCATCTTTAAAACAGCAAGGAAGTTCGTGCAATAGTTCATTGCTGTCTTTCATCGTGTCTCTCATGTTTAGTGTAAAGTGTAGTGACTGTGTCAACGGCGCTCCCAATGCATTTGCTAGGGTTTAGCAAAGGTGGCACTCTTCTTAATCAACTTGTGACGGAACTCGTGCGATACTCATTCAGCAAGAAACGTTTGAATAATCGTCATTTCGAAAAGGATTTGTCTTTGCAAGCACGCGACGATTTTTCTCAGTGGTACATAGGGCTCAAACCCAAGCCCAACCCGCAGCCCACACATAACCCATACTAAGGTAAATTGGAACTTTACCGGTAACTTTAACAACCCACAGTTGGGGGGGGGCGGTCCGGCCCCTCTTTGTCACTGCAGGAAAAAGGAGTGATGCAGCACAGCTCGTACTGAAGCAGGGAAGGACAACGTAACTGCGTGGAACATAATAAAAAAGAAAGGACGAAAGATTGCCTCTGGAATGGTGTTTACGACAGCGGTCGGTTGAATATGAGCGTGCATTGGCATTTTGGCGACTAACATTTGTAAATTATTCTATGCCGTAGCAAGCAGACGCAATCATCTTGCAGCATAAGGTATTTTACCAAGAGCTCGCTGCCTCAATTAATAAACCACAGATTAGACAATTAGCTCAATCTATGATTAGTATAACCTTCATATTCTTCAGCGACCCTCGCAGTTTTTTCAGCTCAAACTTTGAGTAGCTTCCCACGCTACCTCCACCTCGTGTAGAAGGATGTAAGTAAACCCTCTCACAGCGGAGGAGATAATATCCTACCAGAAGAGAATCCACGCCTTCTGACGAAGTCCTTCCTTGGCCAGCAATGTGCAACACGCTAACCCAAACAGCCCGCAACCCAGCCCGCAACCCGCAGGCTGGGATGCGGGTCGACCTCAACCCGCACCAAACCCTGCGGGTTTGAGCCCTAGTGGTACATGGCTGGCCACCTTTATGAATCTCTTATCTCACAAGCCGTCTTACACTATACTTACATATGATTGGGCAGATCAATTCAATTCACTGGTTAGACACGGGAAACGGTTCATTAGAAGGCTCCATGCCGAATCGCCCGTACTCTCCCGATACGAGTATGCTCCTCGCTTCTATAGCGATACTTACAAAGCTTGCTAGTGTTTACTGTCTTTGGTTGTCGATTAGACAGCTTAGGTTATATCCATAAGCCATCGTATCAGTACGAGGCAAGGTCGTGGCCTTGGATAAAAACCGAAGTGAAAAATTTCGTGAGCAAAATTAGCCTTTTTGGCGTTAATATTCAACTCATTATGTACGTCGACTATGAGGCAAACTGGAACATACTACTATACATTGAAAAATCACTGACATATCCTGAATTGTCGCCTATCTTAGCTATTACGAAGGAGATGGTAGTTCTTTAGCCTCTCATTTTCATCTTCTCGCAGATTTCGAGGTCACTTGATCCTTCAAAGCTAAATCTCTACTTCGCCTGATCATGCTATGCATCCTGTTCGGATTTGGACGTGTAGTTAGCGATGGTGTGCCTAACATTTTCAAGAGGCTCTCCCCCCCCTAATTCCAACAGATTATAACGGATTGCCCTTGGTCGTCTTTTGAGCATCGGAAAAGAAGCCAGGAGCCTCAGTTACAAAAAGAATGTCTTGGCTCATGGTAACTGGTCACTGGCGGCTTCATCCTTACGCTCCACACTGTCGACGTCTAGGGGTCTCTTCCGCTAGCATATTTGTCTGTTTTCACTTTTGTAGCTGCAAAAGAATTTTTCCGCTTTCTGAACTCTCCATATTGCTATAGAAGGATAATGGCTTTATCAATGCATCTATCAAGGTTAGCCTATAAGACTGCTACATATGAGATAAATTCGTAAAAAATGAATTGGTACATATCAATAAAAACATTATTCCTTTAATGTCTTTCTATTGGCCTAAAACAAAAGGCTGCTCCTGCAAACGCCAGTGTTTTGTTACCCGCCGTGTGGCCACAAAAGGCCTTAAAACCACGTTTTAAGGCCTTTTGTGGCCACACGGCGGGTTTATTCTTTTAATGTCTTTCTATTGGCCTAAAACAAAAGGCTGCTCCTGCAAACGCCAGTGTTTTGTTACCCGCCGTGTGGCCACAAAAGGCCTTAAAACGTGGTTTCGATAGCGGAATAGCGTAGACGAGGTCGTGGCTTTTTCAAATACCCTTTTTTCGTGTAATATCGCTATAGCAGCGACGATTTAGGAAACGTCTAGTGAAGGTTACAAAACAATGCTTGCTTAACATGTGATTTTAGTCGCAAAACGCAGCAAATTCCTGCACAAAAAAATACAGTTCGATGCGCCACGATTTGGCCAATACGATGGTGAAATTTGCATCTCGAACAGACCAGGGTCGAGAATATCTGGCCCCACCCCCATTTGCACATTCTCGAGGAAGTAGTCACCAACGCTAAACCACCCAAATTCTTACATCTCCTTCTAGTAGATAAGTCTTTTCCTTTAAGATTTCACAGAATAGAATTAAATAAATAGTTTGATTTATTAAAATTATTTAACTATAGGAACAAAATTCATATGTTGTTTCTATCCTATTTGCACGCTTCGTAGTGGCTGCCGTTAAGAATAATATTGTTACATCTGGTAGCACTTTGTGGACCGCCATAACGATCACAGTTCCGTTCAGCTATTCATCTAGCAGAGCGCAGGCGGCTAGAGTTACTTGGACTAAGAAACGTTCCGTTGAGCGCCACCATTACCGGGTCATGCATAAAAACCTGCCTACGCGGCAGAATACTAGGTGATCCTGCTAGAAGCCTCGAGGAGAAATGCGAATTAATGGATAATTTTGACAGAAACTATAGTAATCAGGTGCCGGACTGCGACACCCTGCATGGACAGGGAGCGGGAAGCCCTCTTGTGATGACTGGTCGAACTAGAAAAGCTAATCTACTCGCAAAAGATAACTGTACATAACTTGCTTCGATCTATCGCATTCATTTCTTTTCATTTCCGCTGGTGGCATTTGGTACCAAGTGTATCGTTCATCCACAAGTTTGATCAGACATTATTCCTGCGTTTGACCGGTCACTCCGTACCGACTTATTCTGCTTACATATTGCTTGTACTACGTGCTCGGCGTTGCTACTTTTTGTTTCTCCACATTCTTCCAGATACGTTCGACTTGATTCTTGTTGAGTGCGATAAGGTAATACGTGATAGCCGCTTCGTGCTGAAGCAGCCCAACGTGTTTCACATCTTCTTTCCCGATTGGGTGGGACACCCGTGCTTGATATTTTGGACTGATTGGCAGCCCAGGCAAGAAACCCGTCCTATGCGTTCCTGGTTGACCGGAATGCCTGGTCAATACGCGCAGACAATAGACTGTCTGGATAAGTGCTGCTCTTAGCTGAGGAAAAGACCTGATGAGATAAACAGTCAGAACATTCAAGGCAGCTGCGCTACTGTTCATGTATGGATCCTATATTCCGACGCAAGTCGCTACAATCTGAGCAACCCCCTGTCGACTTTCAGACGTGTGACGCTGCCTTAATCGTAGAATGTCTGGAAGCTAACACCAGCACTCACGTCGTAGCCACCGAGTATCTTCGCGAGTTCTGATCTTCCTTTTTCGTATTGAAAATGTATCCTGATGCCAGCTTCGTAGCTGTCAGGTTCCAACCTCTTTGATCTGTAATCCACTTCCAGCTGAGATCGGCACTGCTGTTTACATGTTGGACACTTTTGATTGTAGATAACTTGGATGAAGAAGGCTATAGTCGAGGCTGCAAAACTAAAGTGAGTTATATTTATCTGGTTTATCCGTTTAGAGTGTCACTTCCGGTCTACAATCCATCACGGTGATTAATTAGTTCGAGACTTTCTGAGACCACTACCGGTCCTTCAATCCTTTACTATCATTGATAGGTCCGAGACTTTCCGACATTTTGTTTGGAAAGAATGGTAATGACTAATTCAACTTAAACGCCAATATGAATATAAAGTGTGCAAGCACACATGCACGGAAGGCATCACCTTTAACACTCTTCCGTGATTATTGCGTGCATCGTGTTATGCCGTGAGTTTCAGGCCTTCAATAAATCTTGTCGCCCAAGTGCCTTCGTTAGTCCGTCCGCTAACATTTCGTCGGTCGGCTTGTACTCGAGTGCGGTCAATTCTTTCTCCACCTTTTCGCGACATAATGAAACTTGATGTCATTAGGCTTTGTCCAAGCATGGAAGACTGGGTTTTTGGCCAATGCGATATAGCCTTGGTTATCTTCAGTACGCTTTGTGCTTCTTCGAGTAGTCGTGTAGTGTACATCGCAGCCCCGAATCATCCTTCCCCCGTCGCTTTTGCTATGTGCGCATAACATTGCTTGCCAAACACACGCAAGAACACGATGCGCCGCTTGCGTTTAAAAACGAGTTTGAACGGGCTCGCGCCTGGATTGGACGCATTCGGTAGCACGTTTTGTATATCTACCGCAGTCATCATCGCCTCGCATCAGTAAACCTTGGTCATCTTAGCTTCAGTCAGCCTACAGCGAGTCATCTCGACCAGAGTCCGATTCTTGTCGTTTTGTTCCGGATTGTATGGCACTGTGAATTCCTGCTTAATCAGATTGTGCCGGCATATTTTTTATTTCATTTTTAGTACTCCGGTACTCTCCGTCATTGTCGCTGCGCTATACCTTTACACTCGAGTTTGATGTCACGTAAGAACTTTATGAATGCATCCGGTACTTCGCTCTTCTTACGCAGCGGATAAACATAGCAAAACGACTTTTCATCATAATGTGTTACGACGTAGCGGTATCCTCTCTTGTAAGCCAGCGTTATTGATCCCAACACGTCCGAGCACAGAGTCGAGTCCGCGCGGCGACTCTCTCTTTCGGTCGACTCCATCTTGCCACCCTTGAACGTTTTGCGCACTTGTTTTGACGTAGCACAAACATCGCATACGCGTTCTTTGCTGGCGCACTCGCTGCCGATGCGCCCATCCTTGATCAGCTTGTTTACCGTTGAGTAAGAAACATGTGCTCAGCTTCGCTTTCAACTGCGTGGCACTCCACGCTTGTCTCAACATCAGCATCGTCAGCCTACCGAGTCGTGATCCTGTTGCGACGACCTGTTCTTCCTTACTCACAACGCATTCATTACGGGTGATCTCGACCTTCAATGACCTTCACCTCGATGAAGGCGTTCACAGGCCAGTGGTTGTCTTTTTAAGTGTTCGAGGGTTGCACATTGTCTAGGTTCATCGTTGCCGGAACGATTCGAGTGGCTCCCCCACAGGTCTAAACCAATGCATTCTGCATATCCATATTTTGGAAACGTTCCGACAAAATATGACTGGAGCAGATATAGACATATAACAACTTGTGATTGACATAAAATACATCAAAGAACGAAAACGATAAAATTTGGGAAAGCGCTCTTATTTGGTAAGAGGTATCATACTCTGCCCAAGTGATATCAAAATGTTGATGATATTCATCCATATAAACCGTTTTGATAATAATTGCTTGTATCTTCCTCGTTTTTAATTTTTACTCGGCAATGATCAGCTTCATTCGAAAGTAGAGAGATGATGCACGGTTTTCTAGCAACTTCGGCTCAATAATTCCTTTTTTAGCTTGAGCGACCGGGACGTTTAGGGCGTGCTCAGAGCAGTCGAAGCGCTGTGTGATCATAGGAAAGGTAATATTGGCCAATCATGTGACGCCAAGTAGGATATAAGGTTTTAGGTAAGCCACATCATTTAGCACATACGATCCTACCGGATTCCTACTTGATTCCACATTTTCTTTCAACGACACAAGTCGTCGCGCAAAATGAGCTATTCGTTTGGGCATAACAAAGCTCCCACTTGCTGACCTGTTTCCAGAGGAAGGTTATATAAAACCCACCGGAAGTCCCTCGACGGGAAGTTCTTGCTTTTTTGTATACTGACTCAAGTCGCAGCAGATCCAAGGCAACTTCCTTGGCGAAAGCGAGTAATTTGACAAAGTATAATTTAGATGGCAATTTTATCTAAACAATTCCTCACAATCATTACTTTCGAGATAAGTATTTAACGTACCATTTTGAAGTCAAACTGGGATCTAGATTGATTCAAAGTGGGAATTTAAGGTTTTAATGATTTCGAGGTCTTAATCAACGTGGGGAGTAGTCATTCAATGTGGGAGGTAAATCGTACCTAAGGAAAACGGGTGGTATGCGTGAATTTGTCACCTAAATATTATCACGTGTCAGTAGTGACGGAGTTAAACTTGCGCAAATGGGAATAGAATTCTTAGCACATGACATGAAGAGTGTTTCGGAACAGAAACTAACGTTAGGTATAGCGCTGAGGGCCCAACCTATGAAATATCGATTTGTTATATATTGTCAGCCAGAAAGCTTCAAGAAGATTGTACCGACAGTGTAACAGGCTAGCTGCTGGCTTACACTGTAAAATTGCAGTGAGGAAGCGTGCATTTAGTTAGGACCAAACGTAATTTGGTCCTCCTTAGTTTATTTAAGACAAACTTTAGGTAGACTATTTAGTTAACCAAATAGTCTATTAAATATATATATATTAATATATATACCTAAAGCCACGTGTCTACACAGAAGGTAAGTTTAAGAGTGAATTATATTATGAGTGGTTTAGAGTTAATATCTATAATTAAATCTAAACTAATCATACAAACATGTAGTATAAAGCTGATCTAAATAATATCTTTATCATTAGATTACTTGTTAGATTCGATGATTGTATCAGAATCTGATCTCAAGGTGGATTATAACAACTTATAATCCAATATTCGCATTTCAGACATTAAGTCTGAAATTGAACAGTGATAGTTCAACTTAAATATCACTTATGTAACGGCACCCCATTACATCACCCCCCACTCAAGGTGGTTGGCCAATAATATAACGTAATATTGGCCAATTAAATGGTGGAGCTTGTTGGTCACAACGATATTCTGTTATAACCCATTAACGGCCATAAGAAATCAAATGGTCGAGAAAAGCGGCGGCGCTCTTTAGGGCGCTACTGATACTGCTAACGCAGCTTCCACCTCTGCATCACGTGCAGAGGTGCCAACATCGCATGCCGACGCTACTAATGTAGCGTCGAAGAGTAAGCCGAGAGACCCATTGTCTTTCGTAGTAGACGCTGCAGAAGCAGTGACTAAAAGAGGGCGGGAAGATGTCGCTAATGCAACATCTTCCGCACCTTCACCTGCCGAAGGGCGGGTGGCTAAGAAGCCCAATCCCGTCTTCGAAGAGTCATCTGACCCCGAGGAAGAGGGCGAGGACGTCACCGTCCTCGGCAATGAATCTAGCGAGCATAAGGCCGCTAGAATTGCTTCGCCGTTAAGTGATGGCGAAGTGGATTCTGACGCTGTCGATTACGACATCGACAATTCCATCATACGGTGGCATGAGGAGCGTAGAGCTCCTCCTGGTCCTCGTCACTCGCCTGGTCGTGACGACGACGACGACTTTGAGGTGACAGGTGGTGCCCCACCTGCCAAGAAACAACGAGCAGAAGCGGCTTACGCTGCTTCTGATTCACCATGTCGTACGGAGCCTCATGTTCCGTACAGTGGGGTTTTGGACCCCAGCATGGACGTTAGTGCCCGAACGTGGCGGGCACACCAAGCGCGATTGTCAATACCCGTTGCTTAACATCAACGCGCTTGATGATTGCGAAGCCCTTCGCAATCACAACTTTGATCGAAGTACCAACGATAGACGCCGGTACTTTATCGACCTTTTTCTACCAGGCTCGTTATTACACGAACCAGAAAGGGTCGCGTAAGAACAGGGACGATAAGGATGTCCTGACTCAAAGTTGGAACGCCTTCGTTGAGAACTACAACAAAGGCCCCGACGATTACGTGAGCAAAGTCACGTAAGCCGCGAGCGCTTCTTAAAGCACTCACGCTCAGGTAAGATGGAGTTTATCCATTTTACCTGTATCAAAGAAGGAATTTCTTGCGGAGTTCCTTCTCGCTTGGTTTGCCCTTGTTGACCCAAGGGAGCTCCTCGTCTTACCGAAAAGGAGCTACGAGGGTACCGAGGTTACTCGGTACCCGCTAGTGTTAAGGGCCTAATTGATGCCCTTAATGTATCAGTACCTAGTGTTGATGCTTCTTACAAGTTTGGGGAGACGTATCCTTCTCAAACTCCTGCAGGAGGTCAGGGGCATCCGCCCTTAGCACCTCAATCGGCTCCCAAGAATCAAACTCTTGGGAATATCCCAACCAGCGTACCAGGTACTCGGTACGCTACCCCTTCTTATAGGAAACCGAGCGCTTCGATAGCAAGCGCTCGAGAATGTAACGCTTGTTCCCCTGATTATCAATCATGGGCGGCGGGGGTTGGTAATTCCCTCGGCGTTGTTGTTGCGGAGCATGGTTACCAGCTCTGCAAGCTCGAGAGGCACTGTAACGCCTTGAGCGACGACATGTGTCACTCGATGAAGACTTATCGTTCTCATCGAGACGAGATTCGCGACATTCTGAGCGCGCATCTCGTGATGCAGCAGAAGAATGATCTTCTGCTGGTCGAGATTGATCGACTAAAGTCGGAGATGGAAACTCTCCAGACTTCTCACAATCGGTTGGAGACCGATTACACGTCTCGCTTGGGAGACTTAAAGAAGCACGGCATTCGCCGTGGCGATGCATCTCGTCCGAAGACGTAGACATTCGGTACGGCTTGAGCCTCCCAACGTAAAACGTTGGGGGAAGGCGCATGGCCGCGGGAATGTCTAAAGTATAGGCATTCCCCTTAACACTTTGGACCTTGAAGGGTCCAATGAACTTAGGCAGCAAATTCCGTGTAGGGAAGTTGCTAATTGCATGTGTAGGCAAATTAGTAGTTGATAACAATACTAATTCACCTTTTTGAAAGGAATTGGTATTTTTTCCTTCCAGTCTTATCTGCATTTTGCTGCTGCTTGTCAAAAGCGGAAGCAAGTGCATCTTTTACATAGCGTATTACAGCTTCGCGCTGTGATACGAATTCATCTACTGCTTTATTGGCAGTAGATGGGTTATTTTCATTGTCTGCAGCCATTGCTGCAGACACATATTCCGCATAAGCAGCTTCAGTGTCTGAAGCTGCATGAGTTTCTACTGTGTTAACAGTAGAAGACTCGTCAGTCTCATCGCAAGTTGCGGTTGCAACTTGCGCATCGACGTGCTCAAAATTTGAGCGGGTCCCTCCCCCACTTAGATTTGGCGTACCGTCAATTAAAGCTGGGGTTCGTGGATGCCTTAAGGCATTCACGTAGAACGGTGTAGGCTTAGTAGAAGCATGCACCGAGTTGTTTATTGCAAACTCGGTGAGTGGAAAATAGTCTCTCCACTGCCAAAGGCATGCGCGTATGAACGCAGCATGTCCCCGAGAACGCGGTTAACGCATTCAGTTTGCCCATCCGTTTCCGGATGGTCCGCAGTTGACATCTTCAACTGCGTGCCTAATAACGAGAACGTTTCTTGCCAGAAACGTCCTGTGAATCTCGGATCTCGATCCGAGATTATGTTTTCCGGCATTTCGTGTAAACGGAATACCGTGTCAACGAATATCCGCGCTGTTTGCGCAGCGGTGAAATTCGCTGACACTGCAGCAAGATGAACCATCTTGCTGAAGCGGTCTACAAAGACCACTATTCCTGTTTTCCGACTGTGATCAGCCGGAAGACCAAAGATAAAGTCCATGGACATGGACATGGACTTCCAACACTCTGTCGGAACCGGCAAAGATTGGAGGGGAGCCTGCGCAGAGTGCGCAGGCTTGACGCGCTGGCATATCTCGTAAGCGCGTACGTACTTGCGTACCCATTTATACTGGTTACGCCAGTAGAAATCGCGTACGAGAGAAGCATACGTCTTCTCTCGACCTTGATGCCCCGAAATCGGTGCATCATGGTACTCAAACAAAATTTGATGTTTGAGATCATCGTCGTTTGGAACGACGATGCGACTAACATCATCTTGGTCTGTGCTATAAAGCAACAGACCATCGTGCAATCGATAACGATGCACGCAAGCGCGAAGGAACTCTGGAAGTTCCTTGCGCTTCCGATCAGATTGATCACTTAGGTAATCAATCAGCAGGCGAGTTTACTCGTCTATGTCGTACGCTTGACGTACCTGTCGTACAAGTGACGACGACAGAGCAGTGCAACGTATTGCGTTTGCACTGGTTGCCTCCGTTACAGACGGTTTCGTCTCGTAATCGGGGCGTCGTGATAGCGCATCCGCTATCACGTTTAACTTTCCCGGTTTGTATTCAACCGTGAAGTTATATTCGGCAAAGAATGACAGCCAACGTGCCATTCTTTAAGAGATGTGCGGTGAATTCACGGCTGTGCGTAACGACGCATGGTCCGTGTAAACCACAAACGGTCTATCTCCAAAGAGATAGATCCGAAACTTTGCCAGTGCATATTTCATGGCATGGAGCTCCTTGTCATGCACTGGATAGTTGCGCTCGGCTGGGCGCAACTGACGCGATTGATAGTATATCACGCGATCACGATCATCGTGATCGCGCTGCATCAAGGCGCAGCCGATGGCGAAATCGCTCGCGTCGCAAACGACGTGAAACGGTCGCTCGTTATCGGCAATCGCCAAGATGGGAGCTTCAGTCAAGCTACGCTTGACTGCATCAAATGCATCTTGGAACTGGGTATCCCAGAGCCATTCGACATCTTTCTTAAGTAATTGAGAAAGAGGTCGAATAAGACCGGCATAATTGCACGAATATTTGTGCAAATATGTCGCCAATCCAAGGAACGTTCGAAGTTCCTTGACGTTGTTTGGCGTAGGCCATTCAACGATCACCCTGATCTTTTCCGGATCAGGGCGCACTCCGTTCTTGCCTACAAAGCAGCCAAGAACGGGTATCTCAGGTGCACCAAAGGTGCACTTCTTTAAGTTTGCATAGAGCTTGTGCTTGCGCATAAGCTCTAACACCTGACGTAGATGTTCTTTATGAACATCTACATCAGTCTTGCCATGTTCAGCCTTACTATGGATGAATACGTCGTCAAAATAGCTCGGTGCGAATTCTCGCACCGGGCGCAATAGTTGCGTGACACATCTATTGAAAGTGGCAGGGGCATTTCGAAGCCCCTGCGGCATAACAAGCTTCCCCCAAAGCATACCGCTTGGGGTGCTTACAGCCGTGAGAGGGATATCCTTCTCACGCATGAGGATTTGGTA
>MIQA02005741.1:0-24820 GCA_001887855.2 Sclerospora graminicola
ATCGACTCGCTCAAAATTTGAGCGGGTCCCCCCCACTTAGATTTGGCGTACCGCCAAGTAAAGCTGGGGTTCGTGGATGCCTGAAGGCATTCACGTAGAACGGTGTATGCTTCGTGGGAGCATGCACCGAGTTATTTATTGCAAACTTGGTGAGTGGCAGAAAATCACTCAACTACTCGAAGGCATGCGCGTATGAACGCAGCATGTCTCCGAGAACGCGGTTAACGCGTTCAGTTTGCCCATCCATTTCCGGATTGTCCGCAGTTGACATCTTCAACTGCGTTCCTAACAATGAGAACGTTTCTTGCCAGAAACGTCCTGTGAATCTCGGATCTCGATCTGAGACTATGTTTTCCGGCATTCCGTGCAAACGGAATATCGTGTCAGCGAATATCCGCGCTGTTTGCGCGGCAGTGACATTTGCTGTCACTGCAGCAAGATGAACCATCTTGCTGAAGTGGTCCACAAAGATCACTATTCCAGTCTTCCGGCTATGATCGGGCGGAAAACTGAATATAAAGTCCATGGAAATGGACTTCCAACACTCTGTCGTAACTGGCAGAGATTTGAGGGGAGCTTGCGCAGAATGCGCAGGCTTGACGCACTGGCAAATCTCGCAAAGGCGTAGGTACTTGCGTACCCATTTAGACTGGTTACGCCAGTAGGAATCGCGTGCGAGAGAATCATACATCTTCTCCCGACCTTGATGCCCCAAAATCGGCATGATACTTAAACCGTTCTTGGTGTTTGAGATCATCGTCGTTTGCAACGACGATGCGGCTTACATCTTCTTGGTCTGTTCTATAAAGGAACAGACCATCGTGAAATCGATAACGATGCACGCAAGCGAGAAGGAGCTCTGAAAGTTCCTCGCGCTTCCGATCAGATTGATTACTTAAGTAATCAATCGGCAGGCGAGTTTCCTTGTCTATTTTGTACGCTTGACGTACCTGTCGTACGAGTGACGACGACAGAGCAGTGCTACGTATTGCGTTTGCACTGATTGCCTCCGTTACAGACGGTTTCGTCTCGTAATCGGGGCGTCGAGATAGCGCATTCGCTATCACGTTCAACTTTCCGGGTTTGTATTCAACCGTAAAGTCGTACTCAGCAAAGAATAACAGCCATCGTGCCATTCTATGGGAAATGTATGGTGAATTCACGGCCGTGCGTAACGACGCATGGTCCGTGTAAACCACAAACGGTCTATCTCCTAAGAATAGATCCGAAACTTTGCCAGGGCATACTTCATGGCAAGGAGTTCCTTGTCATGCACTGGATAGATGCGCTCGGCTGGGTGTAACGGACAGGATTGGTAAAAATATTAAGCGATCACGATTATCGTGGTCGCGCTGCATCAAGGCAAAGCCGATTGCGAAATCGCTCGCGTCGCAAACGACGTGAAACGGTCGCTCGTTATCGGCTATAGCCAAGACAGGCGCTTCAGTCAAGCTCCGCTTGACTGCATCAAAGGCGTCTTGGCACCGGGTATCCCATTGCCATTCGACATCTTTCTTCAGTAACTAAGAAAGAGGTCGAATAAGACCGGCATAATTGCACGAGTACTTGTGCAAGTATGTCGCCAACACAAGGAACTTTCGAAGTTCCTTGACATTGTTTGGCGTAGGCCATACAACAATCACCCTGATCTTCTCCGGATCAGGGCGCATCCCGTTCTTGCCCACAAAGCAGCCAAGAACGGGTATTTCAGGTGCACCAAAGGTGCACTTCTTTAGAATTGCATAGAGCTTATGCCTGCGCATAAGCTCTAACACCTGACGTAGATGTTCTTTGTGAACATCTACCTCACGCCTACCGTGGTCAGCCTTGTTGGATAAACAGTCGTCAAAGCTTAGCTCGTGCGTTGCATCACAAGCCAACTCCCAAACTAATACGTTTGGGTCTAACTCCCGTGAGAGGATATCCTCCACGCATTAAGATTTCGTAAAAAACCCATCCCTTAAATCAGAGGAGCACTCGAAAACGTGCTCCCGCTCATGCCATCTATCGATGACATCATTTCGCGTATCGGGGCATCGCGCTGGGACTTTCGCTGCCGTTTCAGCTTTTAAAAGCGATGACGATTCTCACTCCACATTGGGATTTCTCATAACGCAAAAGTGGGACTGGAAGAGGCGGTGAGGTAGACTCCCGCATATGTCCCGCCTTGCGACGAGTTTCAAAGAACTTGTCGATCGCTTTAACTTGGTCACGTGGCAAAGGCCACTGCCGCGTGACACAGTACTTCGTTCCAGGCACGAGATCAATCTCGTGTCTAGTTCTCTTATCTTTAGGGAGCTCACAAAGTACTTCTTCTGGGAATACGTCAGCGTATTCCCAAAGTACCTTATAGTATGGGGAAGTCGCCTTAAGCGGCTCCCAACTCAGCGCTTCAAAGCGCTGATCTTTGGCATTGGGAGCGGTCTCGTTCCCAATGTCTTTTGCCTGCAATGTGGATATTCGTTCACGAATATCCACAACATCGTCTGTTGCAACGATGACACAGATCTGATCGATCTGATCATCACGCAAGTTCTTAACGAAATTCTTCCTGCTCAAGGCTGGAAGAGCCATCACCTCCGAACCTATGTTCGGAGTGTTGTCAAGTGTTAGAGACTGGGAAGCAAATCCAGTCTCTGTCTGCGTCAAGACGTTTATCGTCTCGACGGACACAACCGCATGATCAGACGCACTCGTCTGATCTGTTGCCTGTTCTGCAGCACGGTGATTATTATCACTCGTGCACAAGGCATCATCAACATAGCGACCACTGTCTACCATGGCGTTCTCGCACTCACGACTGCTTTCAGTCGTGGGTTCTTCATTTACGACACGGAAGTCACTTACATCCGTGTCGGTACCTTCGTCTTCACGGTGGGTGTTTCCCACCGTGAGTAAATTCTCTACACCACGACCGTCATCGGTCGTGGTTATTCAACTTCAACACGGGGATGTTTGTCACCCTTGTTGCACACGTTACCGACACGCAACGACTCTTCCGTTGCGTTTGCAAGACCCACTGGACTCTTATCAGCTGATGTTCCTTCCGCTGATAGTGTCAGGTCGGACCTGGTGGTGCCATCGCTATCCACCAGACTGTCTGACTCTGCGGTTGTATCGTTAGATGCAGCCGGATTACTCACAGGGTGATCAGATCTTGTAGGTCCGCCGCAGTCAATCGACAGGTTTACCCAGTCGTTCGTTGGTATGTGCTTGGACATCCAAGGAATGTCCAAGATAACATCGAACTTGTCGTCAAGATCGAGGACGATGTATTCATCCTCAAACGATAGTTCGTCCAATCTGAAGCGTGTGCGAATCACACGCTATGGTATAGTCACGGTTGCACCTGCTGCTAACCGGACTGACAGCATCCCTAGTGGAGATTCAATCTCCACGAAATTCAACGACGTTAGCACCTCAGCTCTAACGAAATTGTTTGACGCTTCTGTGTCAAACAGAGCGCGCATGGGGACATCGTTTCCATCCTAAACGTCCAGGGTGGTGAGAGGTTTCCCTTCACCCTGCACCTTTTGACAGGACATAGTCCCGTCTGGGGGTATTATCCTCACATACCAGATGTCGGCATGTGAGATAACCCGTCCAGTAGGGCACCCCGTCCCTACTGGTTGCTGCCGTTTTTTCATCAACAGAGGGTTGCCCCTGTTGATGTCGCCGATTAGCGGACTGTCCAGTCCTCTGACTGCGTGGCGCCGGCCGCGGCGCCATACATACATGGGCGTAATGGCCCATCTTCACGCATCTATTGCAGCGAAGGAAATTCTTGTTTTTCGGTTGCCTCGGGGTCGAGGCAACTGCAACCGATAGGTCCATCGGTTCTGGACCTGCTACACCCGCGCTCTGGTGCGGGTTTTGGTGTCGCGGGACGCAGTTTGAACTTCGTCTGTCCGAGAAATTGTTATTAACATGCTGCACCGGCGGCATATTAAAGTCGAAAGGCTGTTGAGTCCTTCGACTGAGCCCAGCATGCGTTGACGCTGAACACATGCTGAATTCCTCTCGGATGCTTTGATCTATAGCTTCCCTTAGAGTCTTTGGCGGAATGTGATAAAGACTCTGCTTGATGGAACCGTCGTTCAGTCCCTTCATAAAGCCAGTGACCTGCATGGCAGGGGGCACCGGCTCGTATACAATATTTGACGACAAATATTGTATTTTCTGAGCGTAAGATTGTAAACTAAGCTTACCCTGCTTGAGTTCCATGAACTCTTCGCGGCAACTAAGCTCCATTTCTGGAGTTTCGAAGTTGAGCTTCAGCTCAGCTTTCAAATCCTGATACGTCAGGAACGCAGATTCATCAGTGGATCTGCGGTTCATTGCCCATAACCTGGCGCGACGCCAAGGCATGTGGTGGTGAAATAAGCTTGTGAACGTGGGCTCACAATCTTTTGCGCAGAGATGGCATCTTCCAACTCTGCGAACCATCTACGAAGGGGTTCACCCCCTTCGCCAGTAAAGGGCAGAATCCGCGCCTTTACTACATCAACGCTCGCTGTGAGCGTTGTTGGTGGCGATACTAACATTACGGAACGCACCTGAATCTCTATGTAGATCCTCTTGAAAAGGCTTATCGTTTCTAAAGCTTCCTGCGAGGTTTTACCTCGGAGAACGGTGATGATGTCGGTCCCTAAGGTCCGCATCATCTCCACCACGGTGTCCACACTTCTTTGTGAAAATAGAGGGAAAGTTTCCCTCACTAAGTCTTGCGCGAGCTGTCGCTCGCGCTCACGACCGCTGACCGTCGTCATGACGGTCGGGCAGCTCTTAAACCTTCGCTCCATTAGTTAACTAGCGGAACGGACGAACAGTGGTCGTTAAGACGGACCACTAAGTGGTACCAGGTGTAACAGTCTAGCTGTTACAGGCTCACACTGTTAAATTGCAAGTGAGGAAGCGTGCAATTGGTTAGAACCAAATGTAATTTGGTTCTCTATAGTTTAAGTAAGGTTAAACTTTAGGTTGGACTATTTAATTGATTAAATAGTCCTGAAATATATATGAATATATAACTACGACACGTGTCTAGAAGAAGGTAAGTTTAAGAGTGAATATATTATGAGTGGTTTAGAGTTAATAACTATAATCAAATCTAAACTAATCATACAAACATGTAGTATAAAACTGATCTAATAATACTCTTATTATTAGATCTCTTGTTAGATTCGATAATTCTATCATAATCTGTTGCTCAGGGTGTATTATAATAACTTATAATTCAATATTTGCATTTCATACAGCAAGGCTGAAATTGAACAGTGATATTTCAACATAAATATCACTTATGTAATGGCACCCCATTAAAACCATCTGTTTGGGCCGAAACTTACACGAGAGTTTGTGCTGGGTCTTCAGTATCGATGTCTCTCAAGTCTAAAATTTTGACGTGAACTTTGAGTCACGGTCGAAAACAATGTCTTTAGCAGACTATGATCTTTCATATAATTCTTCATGGAAAAGTCCGCGGAATCTTCCACTGATGCAGTCGTATGAACTTGGCACGTTTCGTCAGAAGATCGACAATTACCACGATTGCATCATTACCTTCCTTGGTTTTCGGTAACGATGCCAGCAAATCCATAAAAAAATCGACCCATCTTCCCAATGGAATACTTAAATGATTGAGTGGACCTGGTGGCTTCATCTGTCTAGCCTTATTGCGTCAACACGTGTTGTCGTAACACTGAATGTGCTTAGACATACGCGGCCAGTAGTACTGTTCTGGGCGGCGATATACGTCGTGTAGTAGCCAGGATGACCAGCGGTCAAAACATCGTGGTTCTCAAAGATCACACGATTTTTTAAATAATAATCGTCAGGAATCAAAAGTCTTGGTTCTTCATCTTCCATGGTCTGATAAAAAAGAAGACCATCAATGACAGTGTGTTTCGGCATTTTTATACATTCTGCCATCTTACTCATGATGTCACATGTACGTTGATACGACTTGTATAGTCTTCTGGTCGTCTCTTCAAACGAAACGGGACTAGCTTCATTTGTTGCCACGATCTCGCGGCTTGCTGCAGACGTTACATTTGTTTTTACTCATAAATACGAACTATTCAGAGGAATGTTAGGCCACAGTAGGCAACAGGGCAGGTTTGCCGAATTTAAGAAATAAGACGGACTTTTGCCAGAATAGGGTACTTTTTCAGGTTTGTTGCCAAACTAGGATTCAAATGTTAGACTAGGGTGCTGTTTGTGAATAAAGTTCAAATGAGGGTCCCCCAATATGCAGGGACAATAGAGGGTACACGTGTTTGCGAATTGTCAGAACAAGGTACCTTAGCATTTTGGTGGTGGGATTAGCCCGACGACAAGTTTACAAACATAAGCAAGAAACAACGCCTTTCTAGCTTTGCAACGGGTGAGTTTTGATCGTACCCTCTGAGGCACCATAGAAAAATAGTGATTGGGGCATCCAACTAGGCAAGCTGAAGCTAGAGCACTTGTAAAAATATTCTAAAACAAAGTTTGCATAAAGCGCTTAAGCGTCTTGCAGCATTTTTAGAGTGTAATATCGTACTTCAAAGCAATGGGTTTGTTCATGCCAGTCGAAGAACCAAATAAACTTAATCGATTTCTTGGGATTCACTGTCCATACAAACGTCTGCATTTTCTGCATTGACGATCGTCATGTGTCGATGAAAAGCGACTACGAAATTTCCACTTTCCACGGGATCGTGTAGTTCGTCCAGATCCAAAGCAGCGTACAGCTAACACTGTAAGTGTGAAGGCAAGAATGAATGTGATATAGCTGACGGCCGCAGCTCCATTCCCTCGAGGCTCATTAAGAAGCCCGTCAGCACTGGAATAAACACCTCAACCATGGATGATTAAGTTGTTTTTCGAGTAGCTTGTTTGGCGTGTGACCAATAATTTACAACACCGTTTGGTCCAACCTGATGACCTTGCACCTGGGGAGAAGAAGAGGAGGAAATCAAGGCTCCAGTCTCACGATCAGTTTTCCGTCGACGAATAAATGGATCAAATGTTAGCTCCAAACGCCCTACTGGCGCCCAGAACTTGATGGCTTCCTCGGGAATACGCCATTAGCGAAATTCCCACGCAGATGCTCTGTATGTTGTAGACGTGGACCAACTTTCTCAACTACTACCGTAAAGTTAATAAAGTTGGTCCACGTCAGGTACTGTAGTGTTCAATTGCAACTGTCAGTGTACCATGAGAAATGTCAAGTCAGGGTTATTGGAGCTGCTATTTTGCCAAAGTAGGGTGCTTTCGATTGTACATGTTCGGGAGACCCTCTTTTGAACTTTATTCACAAACAGCACCCTATTCTGACGTTTGAGTCCTAGTTTGGCAACAAACCTAAGAAAGTACCCTATTTTGGCAAAAGTCCAAATAAGACTGAAAATACTTTACGAGTGCCACTGGGAAAGGAATGCGTTATGTTCGTTTACCCCACTAGCCTTGGATTTGTCAAGTCACGTTTGAGCGCTGCCTTACTGGTGAGAATGGCAGACAATGCAGCCAAGTTCGAGGAAACTTCAACAAAGAGACCGAATCCTAAGCAGCATCGCAAAGAACGACGCCCTCGTGAAAGCGAACTTAATGTGTAGAGGTCTGCAGCACTTGATCGTGACAACTGTCACTGAATAAAATACAACGATACGAGGGCGTGTTGACCATGTTACTAACACTTTGTAAGCGTGAAGGCTAGTCAAACGTATGATGGGACCTCATAAGAAAAAAAAAACAGGCTAACTTACCAAAAAAGTGGTACAACTCTTGAGCACATACTCTACAGGAGTGACAAGACGATTATTTTTTCCGGTTGGGATGTCCCTACATGTGTCTGCAGTTCGAATTTTGAAGACAACAACTCCGAGGATTGCTGTACAATATACTAGAGTGTCAACCAGGAAGAAAGCGGGGTGCAACGCGACAAACTTCAGCTGCCCCATCGCTTCGGGAAAAGACGTGGCCACGCGTATCGTGAAATTAAACAATCCAAAAGACTGTTAGCACGACTAGCGCAAACGTGTGACCGACGAAGCAGATTAGCATAATGTTAGCGATCTCGGAGTCTAAAAACGTACAATTAAAACCTAATTCATGGACGAGATACCAAACATAACAGACGAATTAATTGACTTTGGTCTCTAATTCTTCTTATCTTTAGACTAATCTTTACAGCACAGATATTTAGTGTATTTGCCGCAAAAAAACGGATGCTTTACACTCACCATGTGGCTTTTTCCTTTCAAAAAGCAGACGAATTACTGGCGTTTACAAAAAAAAAGGTAAAGGGGTAGACTTTAATTTAGTCGTCATAAGATCGGACCATCTGTATTTGTGACAGCAGGATACGCTCTCTGGTATCGGAAAACGTGGCAAACAGCATCATTCACTTTTCAAATTGACGGGATGAAAGACCATCGCTTCACTATGAATCGGTTTAAGGAATTGAAGCTTTCCATTGAGGATCGCACCAAGCTCGTTGAAATCACGGATGCGATTATTTTAGAGAAATTTGAAGAATATGAAGAGCATTTACATAATGGCAAGCGGATTGATCTCCATCGTTGGAAAAAGATTGACCAGACGGGACCCATGACTTCATACCTCGAGCGAAATTCGTCCACTCCCAGCCACAAGTTACCAAATTGTCTAATGGTTGGTCCACTTCCTGGTCCACTGGATGACAACATGTTTGGCATTGTCAATCCCACCATTGAGGACATGCGAATCAAGACGTCGTACCTGAAGGACTTTAATGCAGCAGCTGTATTGGCCACAATTATTGAGCCGACGGTGGATGATCCATTTCGATCCGTGGTAGTCAAATGGATGGAAATTGATATCCCACTCTCTTCCATCGGCGTCGCTCGTAATCGTGACTACGTTTACATTGAATCGACTGGGATAATGATGCTCAAGAATGGCGACCGGGTGGGTTACCATCTTTTTCATTCCGTTACCTTTCCCGAAACACCAGAACTTCCGAATCGAATCCGTGGCAGCATGTCCTTCTGTGCGATTTTCCACCAAGAAGGACGTGATCAAACCGATATTCGAGGAACGGGTATCATGGACCCAGGAGGACATATGATTCGGGCTATCGCTATCGTGGGTATGGGGCAAATGACGTTGGCAGGGCTTAAATACTCGTACTGTGGCCAAATGAAAAAGCTGACCTGGTTACTCGAGCAGAGACAAGCTGCAGCTCGTGAAACGGGGATCCCAGCGGTTAAACCGTTCTGTATCACGTGTATGCGATGTGTGAAGAGTATGAGATTTGGTCGACCGGTCAGTACTTGCAAACTCTGCTTTAAAGCGCTGTGCAGTTCTTGTAAGATTTCAAAAAAGTTGAATTCTATCGCTGGGAATCTCGCTCTTGTGCAGCACAAGGTCACATTTTGTGTCAAGTGTTTAGTCGAAGCGACTCAAATGGACACGCAGGAAGCCGCGCGGGAGCAATTCGTGTACAAGAAGCAGCCCCAGTTACCAATCACTGGACTCGCGTCGATTTGTGACTCGAGCACATGCTCAGAAAGCACAATGACTCTGAGCACCGAATATTCTACCTAGATAGTACGTTTATTTTTGGTATAAAGTTTAAGAAAGGTTTCTTCACTGTCCTTTCACAGGCGGCTAAAAATATTTTTGAATGCATTACTGATCAAGTAAGATCCCAAACAAAAATGTTAAAAACCCACCGCGGTGATCTCTAAGAGGCATGCCACCGGTGGGTCTTAAATTAGGTCGTAATCTAAGAGTTATGACCTGTGGCTGATTGTTAAACCTGTATGAGCGAATTTGTACCACCGTCATAACGCCAGTTTTATTTAAAATCCGCGAATCAGGGATTTGGCCTATGAACTCCAAACATAAGCGTTTTGGTTTTGGCCAATGAAATCACTGTATTGATTACAGTGGTTTACAGTGGTGAAAATAGAAAGTGGTGGGATCAACATAACATACGCAGAAAAACTTAATCCTTCAAAAAAAGAGCGTACAATTTCTGAGAGTTAAATTTATATACTATAATTGGATTGTTGGTGTTATTTTTTGTTTTGCAACCAATCCTATTATAACTAGATTCATAGAGTACAAAAGTGGTTATTTGAATTATGCAGTAAATCGGTTAAATTCTACGAGATATACAGAAAACTGGACAATAGATACCAGCCAAAAATGTATTTCTGGAATTATGTCGACATAATGTGTAAAACTTTAATCAAACGCTACATCTCCATTGAATATTTATCACCTCCAAACATATCTTCCTGGTGGGTAATAACATCATGGATGAATCCAGTGCTATACCACTTCGTTCCGTATGCCCAACGTAAATATGACTGATATTAGCGATGCATATTTTCTTGAGGCGTTCGTCTTCCATATCTGTAAAAGCACTTTTGTTCAGAGCCATTTATATCGATTTCGTTAAAACCTTTCACGATGTACGGGTTAACTTAAAGTAGTTACACATCATATATTGTCGAATTTAAGTTATTTGCCTGTCCCAAATCCGCTGTTTAGGAGGGTATGAAAATGACCTTATTGAGGGTTACCGGAATGCGAAATCAGGGTACACCGATGGTTACGCATGTTGACTAAAGTAACTAACTTATTACCGAATATTACCAAGCAGTTAAAGTTACGCCCGCTCCCCCACTGTAGACGAGCTTATTGAGCAGAAGAGAGCACAGCTTCAAAATTGCACCGAATAATGCAACATCGGGCAGTCCAGACTCAGTCGTAACCTTTAGACTGGTAATAGTGTCCGTCACATCTTGATGATCATTCTATGACATTATACTTTCTTTATGTTGACACTAGTTCGAGCGATGAAAGTCAAGTTTGCTGTGATAGGTGATGCGTTTTGAGTGGACGTGGTGGCGGGTACGTTAGCGCCTGATCAGCTGTCACAATGGGGAAGTGATGTGGAATGTTCTCAGCCAATTCAACAGTAGCCAGGAGGATCGGCACCACGCACTTGGCGACCCTCAGTTTTCAGAACCCCACACACGAATTTCATGTTACGCTGCACACAGCCGTAGGTATGTCACTGGCGTGTTTTGCGATAAAATAAAATCTTAGATTAATTTCTTATTGCTACTGCAGGCAATGATGACTTCGCGGACCTTCTAAAATTTGATGCACAGACTGGGGAGCGAAAAGATTAATTCTCCACCAAAGCGGCGGGCAACTCGTTGATTTTGAACGTTCGAAAGCGTTTTTCACTTGCTTCAAGTCGAGAACCAGTGAGACGCTGCTTCTCAAGTGTGAGCACGTGCATCTGATGCTGCAGCTTGACAACCGCACGATTGTTGTTCGAAGTCACAGCATCGGAAGCGCCTGGAGCTCCAATTGACTTGAAGGCGGCATTAATGTAAAGGCCAAATTGTCACAAACACGGAGCTACAAGACAAAAAGCGGATGTGAATCGAAAAACAAAGGATTAAGGCCGTCATCTCACACTCCAACCTGTTTTCGATGGTCGACTTGGGTCAAATATGAATCGGAATAGTTGAAACGAGACGAACAAAAGACGACAAGCTGCCAATAGACCAACACTAACCGTCAACGTCTTGCCTCAAATGCTTAGAGTACTCTCTATAAGACCTACCTCGGCGCTAATATCTGCTGTATCGTTGCTAGTCCATACTAGCGCTGCTAGCTACACGTATGATGATGCGTTTCATGAATTCAAGACGTACTACGAAGGTGAAAGCGGTGACTTACCGTCCTCTTTTTCCTCTTTGCAGTCAGACTAATATCAAATTTCTTGTAAAATTTTCCCGATCAAGAGGTCGAGTGTGATACTTCAGCCCCTCGTATAGCTTACCCCGCTCTGCCTTTATCCTCTAATCATTAGCAACCAGGTTAGAAAAATCATAAGCCTGTAGTCATTGCTTTGATTTTGCGCCCACTCACCGTTTTTCCGATTGTTTTATGAGGATCCAAGGATCGAGGACTCATCATACGCTTGAAAGAAGTAAGCGCAGATTGACGAGTCTCATTAGTTTTGCCAACATCCTGTCCGGAGTCTGTTTCGAAGCTCAAATTTGCGTTCATTCTATTGCAACCAGCACTAAGTCGTGCTACTTCTTGGAAAAGCACCTAGAATAGCACCCAAAGGTGCGTCATCATTTTCACGATGCAAACAAGCAGTCATGATGAGCGCACGAACCGCGATGGCAAAATAGTCCGATTGACTATAAGTGAGCTAGAACTTGGACCGATAGAACAGAGGTGTCTCGCACTGGTCCCATAAGTCGTAGACTTGTTGTCGGCTTTCATTAAACAGGTTTGCCTTCCACCTAACCGATAGAGCAATGTTTATTAACCATTCGTAGAACAACAACGCTTGAACATGGCTGGCTTACCTGGCAGCCTGTTTTCTCGATAAAAAGCCTCGGACACGACTTTGAGCTAGCACTACTTTTTTCTTCAGGTTTTTGTAGCTGCGCTTGCAAAGCGTATCCCGCCATAGCGCTTGCAAGCTGCGTAATCCTCGATACACGCGTAAACCGTACTCGTAAGATGTAACCTCTCGCCACGAACTGCAGCTTGAGCAAGGCTTTGTGCTGCTCCCGATAGTTTATCATAGCACTATACGTCCGATAGACATTCTGAATCACTGTCGCTCCGTTTTTTAGCGCAATGAAAAGCTTGCGCTCGGCTGTTCCCTACAGTCGACATCACGTGAGCATCCCTCTTTTGGCAAAGCCAGACAAAAGAAAACAACGTTCTAACCTTCATCCGGGCAACGATTCTTCGTTGAATCCTCACAGCAGCATTTCTTTGTCTGCGATAACTTTTCTGGGCTCTGTACATCCTAAACTGTGTCTGGACCTGTAGCAAGCATCATTGGTTCCCTCCATATCAAGACAATTCAACTGATCAAAGTATCCTACGATGATAATGAAATGACGCGTGGCTTCCCAGCTTGCCCCGCTGCTGATAATAGAGCTGTAGTTGCTTCGAAAGATTCCGGCAGGTTGGTTTTTACAACTGGTATATAATGGGTGAGCCTATGGGTAATAATATAAAGGGGCACCCAAAGCAAAAATCATTCGTTATTCTGCTTCTTGCCGTTTTGGAAACGTTTTGCCGCAGAATGCCAGTCACAAAACCGGCATTCGGTGTGCTCGTTGTGGAAATCTGCCTTTCTGTGATTTGTACGCCAACTTCATAAGCTAAATAAATCGAGGGTTACGGACATTATCGAGGGTTACACGACGTATTTATTTATTAAATAAGGTTCGCAAATGTAAATAAGCCTCTTAATCTGGCAGATTTACTATTCTTTTAGCCAAATTGGATGAATCTCACAATACATATGATGCAATTCTAGATGTTTATAAATTGGAGATCAGTCAGCTGTTGGATTTGTCATACCAACCTTTGGACGGTTAAGTAGACCTGGATCGGTTCACGGTTTAGCGCTACTTTTGGTGAACAATATTTAAACAACGAGAACTGCAAACATCAGTCACTCATTCTATACACCAACCCAGAACATTGGCCTCTCTGGTGTCAGCGGTTTGGCGCTATAACCCGCGTTCGGTATCCAACAATAATATCACATGTTCGATACATCAGCTATCTATTAGGATTAGTACTAGTACAGCCCGTGATTGAAGAATGCTAATACCAGGGTTCATCTTTCCACCAATGTAGCTGTAATTCAACATTTTGTTGACTCAACAAGAGAATATTGAGGTAGCCGGTGTTTCGTCCGTACAAGCTTAAGTTGCGGTTTCCATGGTGTTGGTCTCTATACTTGTCAATGCCCAGTACCATTCCATCAAACTTTGGTACTGCTTTAGCCAGTATACCATCGGTATGTGAACTAGGATCTAGTTATAATTTAATTGGCTGTATCCAATTACAAAACAAAAAAGCACACAAATCCAATACGAGGTCTTAAAATTTCACAGTAGTGAAAACAGAGAGTTGTTGTAGTCAACAACGTAGCATGACACACAGAGTACCGAAGATTCTTAACTACTAGCATTGCAAATTATTAGAGAGCAGTGAAAAGCGGTAGTATTACCCAAATTCGGGCGGTAGCAGAATTTGAAAAGCAGACGCCTTTTCTCAGAGTTCAAGGGGCCTACCTTCGAACTGTGGGAACAAGTAGTTTATATGCTACTGTATCAGCTACTATGATAGAGTTAGTTAATTTCTAGATGCGCTGTAGTGATCCGATCGTCCATCAGGCATGTGCGCTTCCTTCCCCTCTTTAAAATAGGTAGGTATAGTACAAGGCTAAATAGACTATAGCGTAGAGCGCGTATAAGAGCGGACCAATCTTTTATAACATTATGAGTTGTAGGTAATATTGAAGTTAATCTACATGTTTTGTGCATCATGAAGCCCTTTGAAGTTTGTTCGAGGGCGGACCGTTCTTATGGATGCTCTTCAAATTACGATTCAACCGAAAATGATTGGACAAAATATTGGTGTTTGGCGCACTGGTGTTCTGCATAACACTTCCATGAGGTGTTCTGAAATGAACCAAAATCATAGATGAAGTCATATACATAAGATACCAGTATATAGTATGTTTGCATGTTCTGCGAGCCCTCGATCGAAGCCTTCGGCAGGACCCGGGGGGAAGGCATCAATACCTGTAGCACCTAGCGCGCACGCTCATAAAAAATGCCATTTACCGACATGCAATGCAGGTGGGTACATGGACAGTGTCCGGAACGTCGTTTCTGAACGATCATATTTTCATTACCTTGGCCCTTTTGAATGTGCGTTTGGGTACAGTACAGCTTGGACAAAGGCCTATGTGTGTGTTAAACGTAGTCTATTTAGTATTATTAACTATTAGCTACAATAAAGTATCTTAATGAGTGTTGGAGACCGTGATCTGATCGTACTGTCTAAAGGAAGTTCCTGTCTGCTGTTGATCATCTGGTCGGTCTTGCATCTCTCCGTATAAGCATTCAAGGTAAATCTGATGCTTGATTCCTCTCAACCGAGTCGCCGGACGGGATTTTTCAAACTCCACAACCGCTTGTACTTGCGCTATCGTGTTTGGCCTTAAAAGGCCAAGATGTTTGTGGCGAAGTTGCTCTCAGAAATTCTTCCCGAGATGCGAACACCCACCGGGGGCCCAGATGACTGACTGTCGGAGGGGGTACTCCGTCCATCCAGGTCTTGGTCCGAGCCAGCATCAAGCTGACTGGACCGGTCACTTCCATCACCTTTGACTGGGATGATCCATCTTGTGAAAGCTCATCAGCACTGCAGGTTACGCTCTCCTGGTGGACTCTAGGGCGAAAAGTAGAAAGTCCGTAAAATAGGAGGACGAGGGTTAGGACTAGGGTTGATCCTAGGCGGAAATCTTCACCGGGGAGCGGACTGGCGTTATACTTGAAATTTGTATACCGCAAAGGCTGACCCGAGAGTAATCGATCGGCCAGCTGAACGAAAGACAATAAAGGGGTTACTCCAATTTTATGTGTAATTAGGGGATCCAAACAATATTCCACAATCTTCCACAGAAAGCCAAAAATTCACAGCACTTCCCAATAGAACTAAACCGTGTTCCAAACAAAAGGGCGACTTGAGCTGAGTATAAGTTTCACAGCGACTCCCGGTCAGGGGACTTCCGGTGGGTTCCTTTCAACCTTTTTTTTTTCGGGTTAACCAATAACAGCTAGAGGGGTCTTCTTAACCCTCTGCTGTGAACCAATAACAACTTTGATTTAGGAAGCGAAACGTATACTGATTTTTATCCCTGGATCCAATATAACCTTTGGTGTACCCTACCCACAATAACCTGATCAGCTTGACCTGGATGGTTATGTACCTTACCTGAAATAGCGTGACCAGCTCAACCTTGACGTTTTGTGTACTCTACACCAAATATCTTGACCAGACTGGGTGTAGTGGAAATGAACGGGCTAATGAGAAGTGAACGCATCCACCTGATTGGTGGAAATGTTGGTCCTAGCCAGCTGCCCGGACCACCATCATGGGACGTGGGCTGGTAGCTGCCGGGTGTATTTTTTTTCTCTAGCGGCAGATTAGTGCCAGGCACGGAATCGAGCCAAGTGGGCGTGATCAAGGGACTTGTAACTGGGCTAGCCAGAGATGGACCGGATGGCCGCCGATGGTGGATGACCGAGGGACGGATGGTCTGAAGGATGTACGTGCCTGAAGATGGCTGGGCCTTTGTGAAAGGCGGACGGGACGCCGGAGGTGGACGCTAAGCTCCTCAGGAAGAGTTTACGCCAGCGGCTAAGTGGGCCTAGATGGATGGCTATCCAGGTGGAGCCGGATGGGGTTGGTGTACGATACACCAAAGAGCATCCAGGTAGGACCGGATGGTTTTAATGTACGGCACACAAAAGATATCCAGGTGTGGCTGACTGGGCTACTTCAGATAAGACACATAACTATCCAGCCGGGCTATTTGGGGTAGGTTAAACAACAGGTTGCATTGGAGTAAGGGATAAAAATCAGTATACGTTTCGCTTTCTAAGACACAAGTCGCTTTCATTGGTTCACAGCAGAGGGCTAACAAGGTCCCTCTTGCTGCTATTGGTTTGCCCGGGGAAGGTTAAAGTAACCCACCGAAAGTCCCCTGACAGGGGGTCGCCGCGTCGTGTATACTCAGCTCAAGTCGCCCGTGATTTGAACACGGTTTTATCTCTATTGGAAAGTGTGGTAACGTTTTGGCCTACTGTGGAAGATTGTGGAGTTTATTTGGATCCCTATTACATCCACGACTGGAATACCCCTGCAATTATCTTGGTTTAGCTGGCCGAATGATTATCCGTCCAGCGTCGCAGTATACAAACTTCAGTATATTGCCGATCCTGCCCGGTGGAAGATTTCCGCCAGGAGCTACCCTAGTCCAACCCTCTCTCTTTTCGACGAACTTTTAACTTATCACCCTAGACCACCAAGAGAGCGTACCCCAGCTGCTGACGGGTACACAAGTACTTTTCGACATGAATCATCGAAGTCGTCAGACAAGAGATGGAAGTGAACTGATCAGCAGCTGGAGTCGATCGGATAAGACCTGGATGACGGAGTACCCCTCCGACAGTTCGCCCCCCCCCCGTGGGTGATCGCATCAGAAGGAATTTCTGAGAGCGACTACACCACAATGGTGCGCGTGCCCGGATCTTTTGGTGACCCTGGATATCACCACGAGTCCTTAGTGGGTGAAAGACCTAAACCTGTCAAGTTCGTTGAAGACGTTGTATTTGGGGAAGGCATATTACCCCCAATGCTGCTGAAGATGGAAGGCTGCGATGGTCGACTCGTATTGGGGGAGTACGAGGTCGACATTAAAGAAGAAGTTACTCCCCTGGAGGCTCCTACCGGAGCTGGGCCGGATTACGGTACTGGGCTGGATTAGGGTACTAGTCACTATAGTGCCGGCCACTATGCCCTAGCTGGAGCCGGATCGGATTATGGTGCAAGTCGTCATAGTCCGAGGAAGGATCATGGTTTCGACCATGATCCTAACAAACAAATGCATATTATGAATATCAAAGAAGGAAAATTAAGAAAGAAGAATCCGAAGCTGGATACGACCGGAGTGGGAAGCTGGCTGGATCAGGATCAAGTCACTATCCAGGTCACCTACCCCTAAAAAAGCTGGATTGGCAGGAGCCGGATTATCCAACTCGCAAAGATAGGCCATGTTTCGAAGAAGAAGAAGAAAAGCTGGACGGCCTATCACAGAAGGTTACGGATACCGACCTGGAGCGTGCCCGCCATCTTCGCGAGTTGGGGCAGCTCTTGCGGACGGATGGGGTCCTGAAGATAACTCGACCAAAAATCCTTGGTGGATTAAAAGGTCCCGTCTCCCCCTATCTCTCTCAGACAGCCACGTGTCCCTTATTAGAGGACTTTTCAATCAGCTCAAGCAAGCCGGCATCAATACCGGCGCTTTCGATCCGAACCAGTTGTTCGATCTAAAGGCAGACAGGCTGAAGGAGGCATCCAGCGCACTCCACGACCGCTTGGTACCGTTAGTGGGCTGCTCTCCGTCGCAGAAGATGACAGCAACAACTGGAGCGACTCCTCCTTCACCGCCGGCAGCAGAAAGACCGGCCGGATTGCACTCGGGTTCTTCACAGTGAGAGTCTGCCCCTTCAGAAGCGGATTCAACTGACTCATCGGTAGACATTACCCACATGACGCTTGGACCAAGGGGAGCAGCGCGTGTGGCAATGGCCATGAGGTTTGGAGGATACGAAGATCCAGATACGCCCGAGCGGAAGAATGCCAGTCAGCACAGCGTCCAGACCCGGACGGCGACGGCGGATCCAGAGCCAAAAGACGATGACGTGGACGTGCAGATTAAGAAGGAATCTCGAGCTGGCAGCCCAGCTGCCCCCCAAGTCACCCCGCGAGTGGACCATCAGGCTAGCCCTCAAATGCCGGATCACCTTCTTCGGAGAATTGATTAAGGGTTCGGCTAAAACCTGGATCCAGCAGCTCAGCCCTGGAAGTCCGAGAAGATTGGAAGGAGCTGGTTGAAGCTTTTGGAGAGCAATACTATGGATCGGGAATGTCGGTAGCGCGCCAGTATTTCCACACCAAGAAGCGGGCAGATGAGATCCCTCTCGAATACCTCCATCGTCTGAATGTCGCAGGAATGAGGGCGAACATCCCGGGTAAAGAAAATTCCAGCCGGTCGGAAGGCGCCCGGGAAAATGTGGAGCATTTTATCAGCACGCTGGACGGTCAGGAGCTGGCGGACCAGCTGGTGTTACTGCGATTAAAGAATACCACGGAGCTGGATCTGACGTTGGATACTTACCAAAGAGCGAAGAAGTGAGGCCCCAAGGCAGCAGTTGGAGCAGGCAGGTACAAGTCACGTTTTAACCCGGATCAAGAAGCCGGCCGCCATCCACCAGGACGGCCTGAGCCGTCCGCATGATGACCCGAGAGTCTGCGACTAGTTCGGAAGAGGAGTATCAGCGATCTGGGGGCGAATCCGAGGAGGAGCAGTACCGGTACCTTTTCTCGGCGGAAGCCAGTCAGCAACCCAGGTTGCCATCTGGGTCCAGCCAGCAGGAGGGTTTTCCGGCTCGAACTGACCAGATATACCCCAGACGGAAGTGTGCCCACTGTGGGTCTATCAAGCATGACGACCGGAGCTGCTGGAAGAGGCTGACCTGCAAGAAGTGCGAAAGGAAGGGACATCCAGCGGAACACTGTTTGTTCACCTGCAAGACTTGCGGGGAAGTGCACGAGGCTGGATTGTGCCCTATCGAGGGGTTTTACAACCAGATGAGGAAGTGGTATGTCCCGACCAAGCATGCTGGAATGTTGCTGCCAGGGGTGGAAAAGATGATAAACTAGATCGCTCGCCAGGTTTGAATCTGGTTCGAGCCGAGCGGTCTAGTGTTAGTATCTTTGCATATGTCGGTAAGGAGGATAATCAAGAAGCAAAGCAAAGCGTAACCGACAATACATGTAAGTTTGACAATTACGTCATCCAGTCCCCGGGCAGCAGGGCTGACCCCTTCCTGGTGAGCAGTATACGAACGGATGAATAAATTTGGTCTGAAGGGATTATGGAATTGAATTTGTTACCTGGCGAATCACGAGGATATTGGACATACCATTCGCCGGATATGTGGTTCAAGCAAGCCAATGCAGATGGAAAAATTAATAAACAGAAGGCTACCTTGCTGTTTGACCCTGGCGCAGAAGTGTCCATCGTTGACACCACATTTGCTCGTAAGGTGGGGTGTGAAATAGATGAGACGAAGCGGCAGGAGTGTATCTGCATTGGAGAAAGTTCGTACATGACTCAAGGAAGAACAAGAGTTAAGATTACGTTGGCTGGGTCTTTGGTGTACTACTTTACCGCCTGGGTAGGTAGTAGCCGGGCAGGATGCAATTCTAGGGATGGACTTTATGGTCCCAGCCGGCATACGGCTGGATTTATCTCATGGGATATTGACGTTGCCTGATGAGGTACAGATCCAGCTGGCTGGCCAGCGGCCCTTATATGGTTCCCACGTCCAGTTCCTCAAGTTAGGTCAGTTTGTAACATTGCCAGTGGGAAGGACGGTGGAAGTAATGGTGAGACCACACGACCGACGACGTAAGTTATGGCTGACTAAGAGCGAGTGTTGGGTGCCCTCGTTCGTCAAAGGGGGAGGTCACCTCAATTACTTAAGCGTGACCAACATCTCAGAACGGCCCCTCATCTTGCATGAGGACGTGATCATTGGAATGTGACTGGCCGAGGACAAAGTGCCCCGCCGGCTAGGTTATGTCACTATTGGCTCAAAACGCTACATCGAGTGGCAAAACCTGACCTTTCAGGCAACTACCAATTTGGTTAGCAAAGAGGAACTGGTGGAGGAAGACCGGACTCCAATGGTGGCTAAACCAGTGTACCGGACCCCTTCTAGGATATTGACGCGGAGCCATCCATCGCAGTACCCGGCTGAATATGCTGGCCAAGATCCTGTCCCAGTCGCTGAACTGTGTTTGTCCACTCCGTCGAAGATGGACGAACGGCTGGATCAGGAGAGGAGACAAGGCAGAGTCACATGTGCGGTCACCTCCGATGCTGGATGGCCTGATGAGCAGTACGATGCTATAGCCGGAGGTGGATCGACCGATCCGGCTGACCTGGATTCGGATATAGCGGGAGGTGGATCGACGGATCCGTTTGACCTGGATTAGAAATAGCCGATGATGGATCGACCAATCCGGCTGACCAGGATTCGGAAATAGCCGGAGGTTGATCGACTGATCCAGCCAACCGGGAGTCGGAATTAGCCGGAGGAGGATCGACTCACCTGATCCGGATCCGAAATTAGCCGAAGCTGACCAGGTCTGCATTCATGAAGGGGGCGATCTATACGTCGAAGGCATGGCGGATCAGATGGCGGTGTTTCCTGAGGTGACCCCGTGCCCACCAGCAGTTACTATTGACGATCTACAAGTTGGAGACCCAGATGTGAACACCCCGGAAGAGATCAGCAGGCTGAAGGACATCATATGGAAAAGCAAACATCTGCTGATTGGCCCTGGAAATGCACTGCCACCGGCCGCCCATGGGGCGGTATGCGACATTGACGTGGGTAATGCCAAGCCGGTCGCGCAATGGTGCCGGAGGGTCGCCCCCCAGTAGCAGGAAAAGCTGTCGGAGCTTATCAAGGGATTGCTGGCCACCAAGATAATCCAGCCGTCCACCTCGCCATGAGCATCGCCCACTGTAATCATTATTAAGAAGAATGGGGTGGATATAAGGCTGTGTATCGACTACCGACTGGTGAACCGGCTGACTAAGCTGATGGTTTACCCGACGTTGATAAACGACTTGCTGGAGGATCTGGATAAAGTTTTGTGGTATTGCTCGTTGGACATGGCTAGTGGGTTCTGGGTGGTCTCTATGACTGATCGTGCACGAAAAATCTCTGCGTTTGTGACGCCTTTCGGGTCGTGCGAGTGAAACTGGATGCCGTTTGGCCTAACGAATGCCCCGCAGATTTACCAGCGACTAATAGATAACGCGTTGTATGGACATTTCAAGATCAAGGCGGACTAAGATCCTGCTCTGGTCGGTGATGTGTTCGCCGAAGGTGACCCGGAACCCGACCCAAAACCTTCGGTTTTGGGGCGGCGGTCCTACATTGATGACATTCTCGTGACGGCAATTACTTGGGATATACTATGTGAAAAACTGGAAAAGTTGATGATTACGTGTGAAAAGTGGAATCTTTCGATTAGTGTGGTGAGGAGTTTCTTGGGAAAAACTAAGGTGACCTATTTGGTCACCTTAGTTTGGGTTACCAGGTTTCGATTGCCGGGTTGGAAGCTAACCCGAAGGATCTGGAGTCTTTGAGTAATCTGCCGTTCCCGCGGTCATTGAAGGCCATGCACTCTATTTTGGGCAGTTTGAATTACTACAGTCGGTTCATTGAGGATTGTGCGGTCTATGATGCTGTTTTGTATGAGTTACTGGAGGTGGATTAGCACAAGTTGAAAGAGCAGGATAGGCAAGGGGAAGTGCGAACCTAGCCAGCCATATCAGCCAATGATATGCGACCCGGGTCGACTATTTCACCAATGGGGTGCCACCCGGGTCAACTATTTTCACCAATGGGGTGCCACCCGGGTCAAATATTTCCACCAATGAGGAGCCGCTCTTGTCCATCCAGACAGGCAGCCGGCTGCCCAACGCTTGTGCGGCCGAGCCGGATGACCACATGACCAGGGCGATGGTAGCCTTTGGCATGT
This sequence comes from Sclerospora graminicola, assembly GCA_001887855.2. Classification (NCBI taxonomy): domain Eukaryota; phylum Oomycota; class Peronosporomycetes; order Peronosporales; family Peronosporaceae; genus Sclerospora; species Sclerospora graminicola. Next base: position 22,237 of record MIQA02005741.1, read on the forward strand.
TGAAAGCAAAGATGGCGACCACACCAGTCCTGAAGCATTTCGATGTTAATAAGGTACCTGCGGTCATCATCTATGCTAACAAGTGGGCTATCCCAGCTGCCCTAGTGCAGGATCATGATGGAGTGTATTGTCTTGTGATGTTCACTAGCCGGACTCTGAAGGCTAACGAAGTTAACTATGGGCTAGTGGATAAAGAAGTTTTCGCTTTATTGCGGATCCTGGATGTGTGCTAGACTATGGTGTCTCGACCTATTAAGGTACTATTTAGACGGTCAACCCTGTCATGGCTTCTTACGGCAAATGGAATTGGTGGCGGGCTGGGTAGATGGTCTGCTTTGTTGTCTCGGTGGTCTCTAGAAGTAACCAAGTGTACAAAAGGAGAGGAGGAGATACTGGGCACGCTAGCGGCCAGCACAGCCCCAAGAGCAGAAGTGGAGGAAGCGCTGATAGCCATAGCGCCTCGGAAACAGCCGCGACAATTTATCACACTCCCGCCACCAACAGTGGGACCAACTGAAGATCTAATGGTTCTGAGCTCTGACGGGTCAGCAAGCGTAATAAAGGGAGTAGGCGCCTATAGTGCCATCCTATTGAAGCTGCCTGAGTTGAAAGTGGTCGCAGCTGCTTCGGATTTCCCGCCTGGCATAACCGTGAGTGAGGCAGAATACCGAGGATTGCTGCTTTGCCTACATCTGCTGACTGGCCGGACGCAGGGGCGGATTATCATATGCGGTGATTCCAATCTGGTGATCTGGCAAAACACGGGAGAAATAGGCTGTAATCCCCCCCCCCCGACTAAGACTTTTGAATGATCGGGTTATGTCCTCCCTGCGAAAGTGGCCGGAACACGAACTGTTACATGTTAAAAAAGACCGGAATATGAGTGCAGATCGTCTTGCCACGCTAGCTATGCGTGACCAAGTAAGGGTCACGGCTTCTAATCCAGGCTTGTTATCAGATCTGGCAGAGATCAATCGGCTGCCCGAACTTATCCATCCGGCCAACATTGAGGAGGTTACCCGGGTGAACGCCGTCACCCGGTCGCAAAAGCGCTGTTCTCTGGCCGCTGGCTCACCATCTCCAGAAGTAATGAGCGAAGGGATAGTGCAAAAGTTGTGGGCAGAACGGATCTTCCAAGCGCAAGATGAAGAGAAGTGGATAGTGGATCTCAAAAGCATACTTGAAAGGGAAGTGAAGAAAATAAGTGCCGAACAAGCCAAGGAGTGCTTTAAGCTAGCCCCAGATTACAAAGTGGATGAGAACGGGTTATTGGTTTTCTACCGAGATGCTGACCAGCCCGAAATTGGGAGATATAAATCCACCCGGCTGGTCGTGCCGACTACCTTGTAAACGGATATCCTCCAACACTTTCACGTAAGTTTGGAAGGGGGACATCAAGGCATCGGCCGGACCTATCATAAAATCAAGGCGCATTTCCACTGGCGAGGTCTATATCGCAGTGTGCAGGCTTATGTGGGAAGTTGTCCGGATTGTGAAACAGGGAAGGGCCGGCCGACCATTAAAGGGCGGTCACCTGGAAATATACATGCCACCTATCCTTCCCAAGTCATTGCGATGGACCATATCCCATCCTTGCCTAAATCTCGAAATGAATACACGGAGCTGTTGGTCAGGACGGATTTGTTTACCGGTCTGGTCATAGCAAAGGCCAGTTCCACACGTACCCCACAGCAGGTTGCTCAGAGTTACGAGGAATGTGTGTTTAGACGTTTCGGAGCAAGCGAGGTCATCCGGCATGATAGGGAACCTGGATTTATGGCGGACGTATTCCGAGCCTTCAACATGATTCTGGGACAAAAACAGAGCGCGACCATGGTATACCGCCCTCAAGCGAACGGGAAGGCCGAAAGAATGGTCCAAACTCTGACTAGATCCCTCAAGATGTATGTGGTGGAGGCGGATCAGCACGACTGGGATGAATACGCAGAGAGACTTGTTTTCGCCATTAATTCGTCGTACGATCGGGTAATGGGAGACACCCCTTTCTATTTGGCCTATGGATGGGATCCTCAAACCACCTTGGAAGATGCCATCCCAAAACAATGACTAGGTCAGGAAGCATGGTATAGAGCCAGGCTCCCAGGTATGGTTGTATCTGGGTCGAGTCGAGGAAGGCTATGCGCGGAAGTTAGCCCATATGTGGCATGGTCCTTTCCGAGTGGCGGAGCTGGTCGAGAAGCACGCGGTCAAGCTGGTTACGGCAGGCTCTGATTACAACGTTTTTCCGATAGTGCACGTTTCCAAGCTGAAGTTGGTAAAACACTTCCGGACCGCCCGAGTACGCGCCTGGTAGTGGAGAGCGATCGGTTCGACTTTGACGAAGCCCTGCTGCCAGAAGATAGCTGGGACAAGCCGCTGGATCCGGACGAGTACGAAGTAGAGAAGATTTTGGATGTTCGAACCGGACGGAAAACCAGGTTTGGGCGGATTCACAGAGAATTTCTGGTGCAGTGGAAAAACCAAGAAGAACGGTCGTGGGTGGATGAGCTGGAACTAAATTGTGGGGCCTTGATGAGGGAGCTCGACCGCCGACGAGCGAGCCGGAACCGTTTCGAGGTCATGC
>MIQA02005742.1:0-12870 GCA_001887855.2 Sclerospora graminicola
CTTGATTTCTAGCCGGGCATCGCCCGGCCGCTTGCAGGTGTGCCTGGCAGTCCCCGATTGCATCTTATTACTGACCGGTCTGGGCATCCGGCTCAGGGTGACATTTCAGCCAATCCGATGCGGGTATCCATCATCATTAGTCCGTTAACTTCTGGAGCACTTCACCACAGCCGCCCCTGAGCCTTGTCGCAGCCGCACAACGGTTGAGGCACGCGCTCATCACATCTCCCACACTTTGACTTTCACCGCCTCTATGTCTGAACGTGACAACGCCCCCATTGGTCCCATGCCGGGCCACTCCCCGGCCAATACCCAGTCATCGGCCGTAGGCCCGGATGCCCATCCGGCCGGTCCAGAGCATCACCCAGGGCAGTTCGACGTGGCTGCCATGCAAGCTCAAGTCGCTGCGCTAACCACTCACGTAGCCAGCCTAGAGCAAGCTAACACCGAGTTGGCTGCAACCGCCCGGCTGGCTAGTCAGCAAGCGGATGAATCCCGGGTCCGGGAGGTTCTGGCTACCTTTCAATCCCGCGACCGCATTAGCCGACTGGAAAGTGAGAGGGCCGACCTTCTCCAAGCGAGAGATCGCCTCCAAAAGCAGTCGGACTCACAGCGTGTCCTGAACCAGAAGGCCTTAGCTGCCTTGAAGATCCAGAGTAAGTACTTTCGCCTATTCCGGTTCGTCTCTCCACTCACTCACTCCGTGTATGTCCTCAGACCAAAATGTCATGAACCTCCGCGTCTTGATGGTCGAGTCTTTTCAGACTGCGAGCGAGTTGACGGCGCGCTACGATAGCTATATTAAACTCTCCCAACGATTGGAGAGTTCGCAGCTAGAGCTGGGCAATTTGGAGTTTCGCCGGATCCGGCTCGCCAAAAAGTTGACGAGGTATCAGAAGGCGCTATACCAGTTGGCCGATGCATCGCCCGACCTCCAACGCCGAATCCGGGAGCTTGAGACCGCGTACGCTAAAACCCAATCGGGTGTGAGTGAAGCCCGGGAGGCGTTTACCCAGCTTGCGGAGGAGCGCGCGGACTGCCTGTCCTCTCTCAAGGAAGATCGGGCTCGGCTAGCCGCTTCGGCGGCCCGGGTGAGGGTCTAATGAAGGGCCCTGCCCCCATCCGGGAGGCTATTAGGCATCTCCTTGACTTAGCTTGTCCGCGAGACCCTGGTCAAGCCGCTTCCGCCACGCCCCTTCTCCCGTCAGCCGCTGGTTCCGCCACGGCCGTCCGGACATCTAGCGCGGGAGCGTCCGCCCCCGGATCGGCGACCGGTGATACGGGAAAAGCTTCTCGCCTACGGATTTGGAATACTTCTCAAGACCCTAACCCGCCACCAGCGCCAGTCGGCGAGCAGGCGGCTTCTCTCTTGTCCACTGAAGATCCGTCTGCGCACAAAGGCAAACGTCGGTCCAGTTGGGTTGCGTCGCTCCACGGCCCCGTGGCAGCCAAACGGCCTAAACGGAACGCTGCGCCGGTGAGCGCGGCTCTAGGTCATGGAGACAGCGGGCCGGGTCCCAGCCCCACTTCGATCTCGGCCCCGCCGGCTTCGGGGAAGTCCTCCCGTCGTCCTCGCACTGCCAGATCTTCGTCGAAAGCTCCGACTGCCCCGGATCTCCTTAGCGTCTCCCCTCATGATCCCCGAGGCCCGTCCACCGCCTCTCCTGATGGAGAAGAAGCGCCCGACCTACCGGAGATGGACTCTGATGAGGTCACCACTGAGGACCTGGAGGAGTTGCCTTCCCCGGACCCCTTAGCATTCGACAAGAACGAGTCCAAAGAATCCTCAGAGGAGTCCCCTCCGTTGTGGATTCCCCGCCGGAAGGTTATGACGGCCCTCGAACTGGCTGCGGCTATTCCCTGGTCAAAGGCGCAGTTGGAAGGCTTGCGTATCCAAGACCTCACTGGTGCCCTTGTCACCCGGGCGTTGACTCGCCCGCCGTTGTGGATATTCCCGCCGGCCCCCGCTATGCCCAAGGCCGAGGACTGGGATGCCAAGCTAGTGGCGATTGATCCGCTGAACGCAATCTCGTCCCGGAAACCTTGGGCCATACTGGCGACAAAGATGCCGGACATCGGTCTGCCCCATGTCGGCTGGTTCGCGGATTTTCGGGGAGTCTGCAAGGAGTACCTCTCTCGGCATGGACAATCCATCTGGGAGTCAACCCATCACCTTTCCATTTCCATTGCCGCCGGGCGCGAGTCCCCCGGGCTAGCTAAATACCGGGCCGACCGCAAGAACCGTCGAAACCGCGCGACTGAGGGCTGGACTAAGCTCTGCAACTTCGTGGTTGACGGAATCCAGCATGGCCACTGCGACTTGGATATTTTTCTCCACCCTATCATGCTACATCTGGCCAACCGCCGGGTGGAGAAAAGCGGAAATTCGGCCGAAAGCGGGACTTGGTATCCAGGATTGGGTCGGCGTCAGGCTACCACTCTCCAAGCTTCGCTCGATGAGCTCGACCAACAGGATCCGTGGCGCAACCAGTACCGGCAGGACCCCGATCGCCACCCTGGCCTCCGCGTGCCCCGACTCCGGAACAAGTTCTGCTGAGCTCGCCAGGGATGATTCATGAGGCTAGCCTTGCCTATTCCTATCTTCTTCATTCATTAATGGCTATTAGCCTCGATAATACATTTTCTTTCCATTTTCCACGTAGTAACCACTTGTTTATCTTTCTCACCCAACATCTCCCTACTGATTCGAAGATAACTCCGAAAAACCGGTCGGACCAGACTAGTTTCCCTCCGTCGATTGCTCGGCTGAATGGTGTCAGCTGATCAGGCCGTTCCTGTTGCCCTGGGGCCGGACGGACTAATTCTCTGCCTCACCTTCTTCGTGGGTTTGCATGACCCCGAAGCGGTTTCGACTCGCCCGCCGGCGATCGAACTCTCTCATTAAAGCTCCACAATTTAAATCCAGTTCGTCCACCCACGACCGCTCCTCGCAATTTTTCCACTGCACGAGAAACTCTCTGTGGATCCGCCCAACCCGGGTTTTCCGTCCGTTCCGAACGTCCAAAATTCCTTCTACTTCGTACTCATCCGGGTCTAACGGCTTGTCCCAACTGTCCTCCGGCAGTAAAGCTTCATCGAAATCCAGCCGGTCGCTTTCCCCCGTAAGGCGTGTATTCGGGCGGTCCGGGAAATGCTTAACCAACTTCAACTTGGAAACATGTACTATTGGGAAAACGCTATATTCCGTGCCGGCCGTGACAAGCTTAACTGCATGATCCCCGACCAGTTCTGCAACTCGGAAGGGGCCATGCCACATATGCGCCAACTTCCGTGCATAGCCCTCCTTGACCCGATCGAGATACAGCCACACCCGGGAGCCGGGCTCGATGCCGTGTTCCCTGGCGCGGTCGTTGTTTTGATCGGCGCGGTCCTTGATTGCTTGTCGGAGGCGTTCGTTTACCTGTTCCCTCGCCAGTGAATAGTGGCGTTGCACTCCCATCCTCCAGCGGCGGGCGTCTCTGTCCCGGCTTCTGGTGCACCCTATTGGTATGGCGGCTTCCAAAGTGGATCGGGGATCCCATCCGTAAGCCAAAAAAAAGGGGTGTCGCCCCTTACCCGATCGTACGACGAGTTGAGAGCGAAAACCAGTCTTTCGGCATATTCATCCCAGTCGCATTGATCCGCCTCCACCACATACATCTTGAGGGCTCTGGTTAGAGTCTGAACCATCCTTTCGGCCTTTCCATTTGCCTGCGGGCGGTAAGCCATAGTTGCGCTCTGTTTCTGTCCTAAGATCTTGTTGAAGGCTCGGAATACGTCTGCCATAAATCCGGGCTCCCTATCGTGCCGGATGACCTCGCTCGCTCCGAAACGCCTGAACACACATTCTTCGTAACTTTGCGCAAGCTGTTGGGCGGTACGGGTGGAGCTGGCCTTTGCTATAACCAGCCCGGTAAACAAATCCGTCCAGATCAGCAGCTCTGTATGCCCATTTCGAGATTTGGATAAGGACGGGATATGGTCCATCGCGATAACTTGAAAAGGATAGGTGGCCTGTATATTTCCAGGCGACCGCCCTCTAATGGTCGGCCGGCCTTTCCCGGTTTCGCAATCTGGACAGCTCCTCACGTAGGCCTGAACGCTACGGTAAAGCCCTCGCCAGTGGAAATGTGTCTTAATCTTGTGATATGTCCGGCCGATGCCCTGATGTCCCCCCTCCAAGCTCACATGGTAGTGATGGAGGATATCCGGCTGCAGAGTAGTGGGTACGACTAGCCGAGCGAATCTATCTCTCTCGATCTCCGGCTGGTCGGCGTCTCGGTAGAAAAACAGTAGCCCGTTTTCGTCCACTTCATAATCCGGGGCCAGCTTGAAGCATTCTTTAGCTTGTTCGGCTGTCAGTTTATTTACGTCTCCGTTAAGGTATGCCTTGAGATCTACTATCCACTCTTCCTCGTTCTGCGCTTGGAGAATCCGCTCTGCTCGCAACTGTTGAACTATCCCTTCGGTCATTATTTCTGGGGATAGTGAGCCATCGGCTGAAGAACGGCGCTTCTGCGATCGGGTGACAGCGTTCACCCGGATTATCTCCTCCGTGTTGGCCGGATGGATAATCTCGGACAGCCGGTTGATCTCCGTCAGATCTGATAACAGAGCCGGATCGGAAACCGTTATCCCTACGTTGTCGCGCATGGCCAGCGTAGCCAAGTGATCTGCGCTCTTATTCCAGTCTCGTTTGACGTGCAGCAATTCGTGCTCCGGCCATCTCCGCAAGGCGGACATAACCCGATCATTCAACAATCTCAGCCGGGGCGCCTTGCAATCTATTTCTCCTGTGATTTGCCGGATCACTAGGTTGGAATCACCGCATATGATGATCCGCCCCTGTGTCCGGCCAGCCAACAGATCTAGGCAAAGCAACAGTCCTCTATACTCCGCTTCGTTCACCGTGATGCCAGGCGTGAAATCCGAGGCGGCCGCGACCACTTTCCATTCGGGCAGCTTCCACAAAATGGCACTATAGGCCCCGACCCCTTTCTTTACACTCGCCGACCCATCGAAACTCAAAACCATTAGTTCCTCCGTGGGTCCCACTGTTGGCGGCTGTAATACGATAGTTTGTCGAGGCTGCTTCCGAGGTGCGATCGCTATCAGTGCTTCCTCCACTTCTGCCCTGGGGGTAATGCTGGCAGCCAATGTGCCCAGTATTTCCTCTTCCCCTTTAGTACACTTAATCACTTCGAGGGACCACTGAGACAGCAGAGCCGCCCATCTCCCCAGCTGGCCGTCCATTCCATTCGCCGTCAGGAGCCATGATAGGGTCGACCGTCTAGATAGTACTTGATAGGCCGAGACACCAGCATAGTATAACACACACCCAAGATCCGCAATAGAGCCAAAACTTCTTTATCCACCAATCCGTAATTGACTTCATTAGCCTTCAGGGTCCGGCTGGTGAAGGTCACGGGACAGTACACTCCGTCATGATCTTGCACGAGAGCGGCCGAGATGGCCCACTTGTTAGCGTAGATGATGACCACCGGAGCCTTATTAACATCGAAATGTTTCAGGACCGGTGTGGTCGCCATTTTCGCTTTTAACATACCAAAGGCCACCATCGCTCGGGTCATGTGGTCGTCCGGGCCGGCCGCGCCGGGGTCCGGCGGCCGGCCGCTTGTCTGGGCGGAAAAGGGCGCCTTCTCATTGGCTGATATTGCCGGCCCGGCTTGCGTCTCCGCTTGCATATCTAGCTCTCTCAGCTTATGGTAATCCACCTCCCGCAACTCATACAAGACCGCCGCATAGACTGCAAAATCCTCGATGAACCGACTGTAATAATTCAGGCTGCCCAAAAGGATTGCATAGCCTTTAGGGATCGCGGGAAAGGCAGATTACTCAAGGACTCCAAATCCTTCGGATTAGCCTCCAATCCGGCAATCGAAACTTGATGACCCAGATAGGTCACCTTAGTTTTTCCCCAGAAACTCTTAACCACACTAATCGAAAGATTCCACTTTTCACACGTAATCATCAACTTCTCCACTTTGTCACACAGTAAATCCCAGGTAGTTGCCGTAACGAGAATATCATCAATGTAAGACCGCCGCCCCAAAACTGAAGGTTTTGGGTCGGGGTCCGGGTCACCTTCGGCGAACACATCCCCGACCAGAGCCGGATCTTGATCCGCCTTGATCTTGAAATGTCCGTACAGCGCGTTATCTATCAGCCGTTGATAAATCTGCGGGGCATTCTTCAGACCGAACGGCATCCGGTTCCACTCGAACAACCCGAAGGGCGTCACAAACGCAGAGATCTCCCGTGCACGATCGGTCATAGAGACCACCCAGAATCCACTGGCCATGTCCAATGAGCAATACCACAAAACTTTATCCAAGTCCTCCAGCAAATCATTTATCAGCGGCATCGGGTAGACCATCAGCTTAGTCAGCCGGTTCACCAGCCGGTAGTCAATACACAACCTTATATCCACCCCATTCTTCTTGATAATAATTACAATGGGCGAAGCCCAGGGCGAGGTGGACGGCTGAATTATCTTGGTGGCCAGCAAACCCTTGATAAGCTCTGACAGCTTTTCCCGATACTGGGGGGCAACTCTTCGGCATCTTTGTGCAACCGGCTTGGCGCCTCCCACATCAATGTCACATACCGCCCCATGGGCGGCCGGAGGAAGTGCGTTTCCTGGTCCGATCAGCAGATGTCGTCTTTTCCATATAATATCCTTCAGTCTGCCGATCTCTTCCGGGGTGTTCACATCCGGGTCTCCCACTTGTAGATCGTCGATAGTGACTGCTGGGGGGCAGGGGGTCACCTCAGGTAGCACCGCCATCTGATCTTCCATGCCTTCAACGTATAGCTCGCCCCCTTCATGAATGCAGACTTGATCGGCCGGCTGGGCCGATCCGCCTTCGGCTATTTCCGAATTCTGCTCGGCCGGCTGGGCCGATCCGCCTTCACTTCGGTCGTCAAACCAACTGTCATCGGGGTTGACCGCATATGCAACTCTGCTTGGTCCTTTCTCCCGACCCTGTCGTTCGTCCGTCTTCCTCTGAGTGGGCAAAACCAGTTCCGCGATCGGGGCGTAGCTTCGGCCAATACATTCAGCCGGATCCGGCGACGGCTGCCTCCACGTCAATATTTTAGAAGGGGTCCGGTACTCGGGTTTATCCACCATCGGAGTCTGGTCCTCTTCTAATTCTTCCTCTTCGCTGACAAGATCGGTGGTTGCCTGAAAAGCCAGGTTTTGCCACTCGATATAGCGTCTTGAGCCAATAGTGACATAGCCCGGCCGGCGGGGCACCTTGTCCTCGGCCAGCCACATTCCAATTATCACGTCTTCATGCAACGTGAGGGGTCTTTCGGAGATGTTGGTCACGCTTATAGAGTTGAGATAACCACCTCCTTTAACAAACGAGGGTACCCAGCAGTCGCCCCTTGTCAGCCATAACTTACTCCGCCGGTCGTGTGGTCGTAACATTACTTCCACCGCTTTTCCAACTGGCACCGTTACAAACTGACCTAACTTGAGGAACTGGACGTGGGCGCCATATAAGGGCCGCCGGCCGGCCAGCTGGATCTGTACCTCGTCCGGCAACGTCAACGTTCCATGCGATAGGTCCAGCCGTATGCCGGCCGGGACCATAAAGTCCATCCCCAAAATTGCATCCTGCCCGGCCAGCTTGCCTACCCAGGCGGTAAAGTAATATACCAAAGACCCAGCTAACGTAATCTTGACTCTTGTCCTTCCTTGGGTCATGTATGAACTTTCTCCGATGCCGATACATTCCTGCCGCTTCGTCTCGTCTATCTCACACCCCACCTTACGAGCAAAGGTGGTGTCCACGATAGACACTTCCGCGCCAGAGTCGAACAGCATGGTAGCTTTCTGGTTATTGATTTTCCCATCCGCCTTGGCCTGCTTGAACCATTTATCCGGCGAATGATATTTCCAATAACCTCGCGACTCGCCAGGTAACAGGTTCAATTCCATACGCACTTCAGACCGGGAATACTCATCCGTCCGTATACTGCTCACCAGGAAGTGGTCAGCCGTGCCGTCCGGAGACCGGATGACGTAATCGTCAAACTTACATGTATTGTCGGTTATCCTTTGCTTTGCTTCTTGATTATTCTCCTTACCGACATATGCATAGATACTAACACTAGACCGCTCGGCTCAAACCAGATTCCAACCTGGCGAGCGATCTAGTTTAACATCTTTTCCACTCCGGGCGGCAGCATTCCAGCATGCTTGGTCGGGACGTACCACTTCTTCATCTGGTTGTAGAATTCTTCAATTGGGCACAGTCCCGCCTCATGCACCTCCCCGCAAGTCTTGCACGTAAACAGGCAGTGTTCCGCCGGGTGTCCCTTCCTCTCGCACTTCTTGCACGTCAGCCGCTTCCAACAGCTCCGGTCGTCATGCTTGATGGACCCGCAGTGGGTGCACTTGCGCCTGGGGTAATCCTGGTCAGCTCGAGCCGGAAAACTCTTCGACTGACCGGACCCGGCTGGCAGCCTGGACGGCTGACTGGCTTCTGCCGAGAAAAGGTACCGATACTGTTCCTCCTCAGACTCGCCCCCGGATCGCTGATACTCTTCTTCCGAGCTGGTCGCGTCTGACTCTCGGGCGACCATGCGGACGGCTCGGGCCGTCCTGGTAGATGGCGGGCGGCCTCCTTGATCCGCGTTAAATCGGGACTTGAAACGGCCGGTTCCAACTGCCGCCTTGGGGCCTCGCTTCTTCGCTCTTAGGTAGGTGCGCAACGTCAATTCCAGCTCCGTGGTGTTCTTCAATCGCAGTAACGCCAGCTGGTCTGCCAGCTCCCGATCGTCCAACGTGCTGATGAAATGTTCCACATGTTCACGAGCGGCCTCCGACCGGCTGGCATCTTCCTTAACCGGGATATCCGCCCTCATGCCAGCGACATTTAAGCGATGGAGATACTCCAGGGGGGTCTCATCCGCCCGCTTCTTGGTGTGGAATATTGCCGCGCCGCCGATGTTCCAGATCCACAGTATTGTTCCTCGAACGCACCGGCCAATCCCCTCCAGTTTCCTCGGATTTCCCGGCTGAGCTGTTGGATCCAGTTTTTCGCTGGACCTTTCATCAAATCCCCAAAGATCAGGCATTTCTCATAGTCCGACGTCCGGTCTCTGAGAAATGCCGACTTCGTCTTGCTCAGCCATCCTCGGGCCTGGTCCTCGTCCGTGTCGCGTCCGGTGAAGTCCTTCAGCTCGGACGTGGCCGACATTCGCACCCTCGTGATCGCTCCCGAATCCGCGTCAAACGCTTTGGCCGAGGCCATATGGGCTCGGCGGGCCATCCCCAGATCCAAGTCATCCGGATCGTAATGGTACTTGGCCGACTTGACGGATTCCATATCCACGTCGCTGAGAGACAGCTTCCTGTTCGTTGGCCGACGTCCGGTCCGGCGACCTGTCTGGCGGCTCGGCGGGGCAGCATGGGGTTCACTCTGCTTGGACTGCACCGACTCCATGTCTTCATCACTCGGCTCCCTCGCATAGTACTGAACTGGCTCGGACGCCTGAACTCCACGACGAGCCGGCTGGTCCGGTGACTTCGGACTGCCGCGGATGGCGCTCAGCCGACGTTGCTCTTCCAAGTATCGCTCCATCATCGCCGAAAACATGTTTTGCAGGTGATCCGGCACCTGAAGGCTCTCTTGAGGGGCGACTTGAGGGGCGGCCGGGCTGCCAGATTGACATTCCTTTTTGATCCGCCCATCCGCGTCTTCGTCTTCCTCCTTCGGTTCTGGATCCGCCGTCGCCGTCCGCCAGGCCTGTACGCTGTACTGGCTGGCGTTCTTCCGCTCGGGCGTACCCGGATCCTCGCGTCCTCCAAGTCTCATGGCCGTCGCCACACGCGCTGCTCCCCTTGGGCCAAGCGTCATGCGGGTGATACCCACCGATGAGTCAGACGAGTCCGCTTCCGAAGGGGCAGACTCGTACTGCGAAGAGCCTGAGTGTATCCCGGCCGGTTTGCTTGTTGCCGGCGGCGTGGACGGCGCCACTCCAGTTGTAGCTGTCATCTTCTTCGACGGCGGCGAGCAACCCACTAGCGGTACCAAGTGGTCGTGCAGGGCGCTGGACGCCTCCTTCAACTTGTCCATCTTCAGATCAAACACCTCGTTCGGATCAAACACGCCGGTGTTAATGCCGGCTTGTTTGAGTTGATCGAATAGTCCTCTAATAAGGGACACGTGGCCGTCTGAGAGAGTTGGGGAGAGACGGGACCTTTCAATCCGCCTATGATCTTCGGCCGTGTTATTTTCAACACCTTATCCGTCCGCAAGAATTGCCCCAACTCGTGAAGATGGAAAGCACGCTCCAAATCTATATCCGTCGATAGGCCGTCCTGCTTCTCTTCTTCCTCTTCGAAAAGCGGTTTATCTTTGTGGGTCAGATAATCTAATTCCTGCCAATCCGGTTTCTTTAGGGGTAGGGGGGCCAGATCGCGACTTGGTCCCGATCCGGCCGGCTTCCCACTCCGGTCGTATCCGACTTCCACTTTTTCTTCCTTGATTTTTTCTTTTATATCCATAATATGCATTTGTTCGTTAGGATCATGGTCGGAACCATGATCCTTCCTCGGGCTATGGCGACTTGCACCATAGTCCAATCCGGCTCCGTCCGTGTAGCAGCCGGCACTACAGTAAGTAGTACCGTAATCCGCCCCCGGCGGAGCCTCTAGGGGAGTAACTTCTTCTTTATTGTCAACATCGAACTCCCCCAATCCGAGGCGACCATCGCATCCTTCCATCTTCAGCAGCGTTGGGGGCGATATGCCTTCCCCCAATGCACCCGACACAACATCGTCAACAAATTTGACAGGTTTAGGTCTTTCGCCCGCTAGGGACTCGCGGTGATATCCAGGGTCACCAAGAGATCCGGGCACGCGCACCATTGTGGTGTAGTCGCTCTCAGAAAATCTTCCTGAGACGCGAACACCCACGGGGGTCCCAGACGACTGACTATCGGAGGGGGTACTCCGTCCATCCGAGTCATGATCCGATCCGGCATCCGGCCGGCTAGATCGGTCACTTCCATCCGCTTGATCGTGACTGCTCGGATGTTGCATGTTGAAAGCTCACCTTGTGTACCCGTCAGTACTGGGTGGTTTGCTCTCCTGGTGGACCCTAGGGCGAAAAGTGTAAATCCGTCCAATAGGGAGATGAGGGTTAGGACTAGGGGTAGCTCCTGGGCGGAAAATCGTCACCGGGGAGCTCGTCTGGCAATACACTTGAACTTTGTATAGTGCCGGCTGGGCCGAGAATAGTCGATCGGCCAGCTAAACCAATAAGACACTTGAAGTTTTTATAGTGCCGGCTGGACCGAGAATAATCAATCGGCCAGCTAAACCAATAACAATGAAGGGCGAATCCAAATGTGTACGTAAGGTAGATATAACTCCACACTCTTCCACAGAAGGCCAAAATGTCACCACTTCCCAATACTTAATACCGTGTTCAAAACACGGGCGACTTGAGGTGAGTATACGAAGTCGCCGCGACTCCCGGTCAGGGGACTTCCGGTGGGTTAACTTAACCTTCCCCGGGCAAACCAATAACAGCAAGAGGGGCCTTGTTAGCCCTCTGCCGTGAACCAATAAAAGCGACTTGCGTCTAAGAAAGCGAAACGTATACTGATTTATCCTATATCCAATACTCCCTTTTGTGTAACCTACCCCAAATAACACGGCTGACCAGTCATGTGCCTTACCCAAAGTAACCCGGCTAACTCCGACTTTGTGTACCCGCCTGGCCGGTACACCAACCCCAGATGGTACCAACCCGGCCGGTACACCGAACCCATCTGGTACCAGTCCGAATGGTACATTGTACCCGGCCGGCTCGGCCGGATAGCCACCCATCCGCGCTCCTCGGCCGCTGGCGCTAGCAATTCCTTGGCGGCTTCTCATCCGATCCGGGCGCCTCCATCATCCACTGGGACAACCATCTTCCTTCAGGCTCCTTTCACTCATACCTTCTAAACAACCCGCGCCTAGGCCGTCCGCCAGCCGCGCCTCGGCCGTCCGCCATCCCTGGTCCTCCCGTCTGCTCAGCCCGCCTGTTCGACTATCCACGCCCCTTGTCATGTCCGCCGGCCTGATTTCCAGCCGGGCGCCGCCCGGCCGCTTGCAGGTGCGCCTGGCAGCTCCCAGATTGCGTCTTCTTATTGACCGGTCTGGGCATCCGGCTAAGGGTGACATTTCAGCCAATCCGGTGCGGGCATCCATCATCATTAGTCCGTTAACTTCTGGAGCACTTCACCACAGATACACCAAGACACGAAATAGCTCTGGGTGGAACCATCCAGCAGACTACTCGTCAACGCTCGGGCAGCCCTAACTACTTTTTCAGACACTGACTATGTTAGTTGCTTAGATACCCGACGATCTATACATGGGTTCGTGACAATAATTGGTAAAAGCCCGATATCGTCGCTATCACGAAAGCATCATACTGTGGTTCTATCCACAACGGAAGCTGAGCACATTGCACTTTGTCACTGCATGCAGGAAGTAATATTTCTAAAGGCTCTGCTAAGTGAACTTGGATTTCAATCCACAAAGCCAACAACAAATTGTGGTGAAGTGACTTAGAAATAAGTGGTCCACATATGGAGGCTGATTGGTGGTATTCGGGACACCCATCAAGACAGAACCGTTGATGGGTGGGACAGGCTGGTTCAACTTAGGATGACGTAAGAAATAACGGGCTATCGTGAAAACGTGGAGAAAAGCATGGTGATGCCGTTGTCGCACCTTGTCACATAGAACAATGGATCGGCCAAGTATCACGACCAGACGTGAATATCCAGATGCCAGACCGGGTTGGTTTTAAGGCCGGACCGGTCAAGACGCGTATA
>MIQA02005744.1:0-10058 GCA_001887855.2 Sclerospora graminicola
ACCCCGACCCAAAACCTTCACTTTTGGGGCGGCGGTCTTACATTGATGACATTCTCGTTACGGCAACTACCTGGGATTTACTGTGTGACAAAGTGGAGAAATTGATGATTACGTGTGAAAAGTGGAATCTTTCGATTAGTGTGGTTAAGAGTTTCTGGGGAAAGACTAAGGTGACCTATTTGGGTCATCAAGTTTCGATTGCCGGATTGGAGGCTAATCCGAAGGATTTGGAGTCCTTGAGTAACCTGCCTTTCCCGCGATCCCTAAAGGCTATGCAATCCTTTTTGGGCAGCCTGAATTATTACAGTCGGTTCATCGAGGATTTCGCAGTCTATGCGGCGGTTTTGTATGAATTACGGGAGGTGGATTACCATAAGCTGAGAGAGCAGGATACGCAAGCGGAGACCGAGCCGGGCCGCCAATATCAGCCAATGAGATGCCACCCTTGTCAGCTATTTCGGCCAATGAGAAGGCGCCCCTTTTTTGCCCCGACAGGCGGCCGGCCCGGACGACCACATGACCCGAGCGATGGTGGCCTTTGGTATGTTAAAGGCGAAGATGGCGACCACACCGGTCCTGAAACATTTCGATGTTAATAAGACTCCGGTGGTCATCATCTACGCTAACAAGTGGGCCATCTCGGCCGCTCTCGTGCAAGATCATGACGGAGTGTACTGTCCCATGACCTTCACCAGCCGGACCCTGAAAGTTAATGAAGTCAATTACGGATTGGTGGATAAAGAAGTTTTGGCTCTATTGCGGATCTTGGATGTGTGTTATACTATGCTGGTGTCTTGGCCTGTCAAAGTACTAACTAGACGGTCAACCCTATCGTGGCTCCTGACGGCGAATGGAATTGACGGCCGGCTGGGGAGATGGGCGGCTCTGCTGTCTCAGTGGTCCCTCGAAGTGATTAAGTGTACTAAGGGAGAAGAGGAAATACTGGGCACACTGGCTGCCAGCATTACCCCAAGGGCAGAAGTGGAGGAAGCACTGATAGCGATCGAGCCTCGGAAGCAGCCTCGACAAACCATCGTATTACCGCCGCCAACAGTGGGACCAACGGAGGAATTGATGGTTTTGAGTTTTGACGGGTCGGCGAGTTTAAAGAAGGTGGTCGGGGCTTACAGTGCTATTGTGTGGAAGTTGCCCGAATGGAAAGTGGTCGCGGCCGCCTCGGATTTCACGCCTGGCATAACGGTGAACGAAGCGGAGTACAGGGGGCTTTTACTTTGCCTAGATCTGTTGGCTGGCCGGACACAGGGGCGGATCATCATATGTGGTGATTCCAATCTGGTGATCCGGCAAATCACAGGAGAGATAGATTGCAAGGCGCCCCGGCTGAGATTGTTGAATGATCGGGTTATGTCCGCCTTGCGGAGATGGCCGGAGCACGAATTGCTACATGTCAAACGAGAGTGGAATAACAGCGCAGACCATCTGGCCACCTTGGCCATGCGAGATCAGATCGGTCTCACCGTTTCAGATCCAGGGTTGTTGGACGGATTGGCGGAGATGAACAGGCTATCGGAGATAATTAAACCGGCCGCTAGATACGAGAACCACTCGCCCGGATCCAGCCGTCCCGTAGAAGAGGAATATGGCGACCGTGACTGGGAACAGGACGTTCACACCCGATCGGACCAAGAGATGCCCTGCGGCAATAAAAGGTCCCTCTAGGCGGACCCCCAAGCGGGCTGGACGAGACTAACCACGGTTAGTAGTCAAAAGTAAATGCTTGGAGTGGGAACGAAAGAGGCACGGATGGATATATTGAAAGAGAAACGAGAGAAATAAAAGAATTAAAGTAAGCCCGATTGCTCATCCCTGTGGATGACTGTACTTGCCGTGGAGCCGAGTCACTCGAAGTCCAGGGTGGTCGGAGGGCCGTTTGCGGTACTGATTGCGCCAAGGATCTTGCTGGTCAATGGCCTCCAGAGATTCGGAAAGGGAGGTAGTCTGATCCCGCGCACCCAGGCCTGGGTACCACGTCCCTCCTTCCGCTGCATTTCCGCACCTACGGTTCGGTAGATGGAGCATGAACGGGAAGAGAAACAGGTCCAAGTCACAGTTACCATCCCGGATACCCTCCATGATAAACGTACATAAACGGACCCACGCCTCGGAAGCTCGCCCCCGACGATTCTTCCGGGCAAGGGAGTACTTGCGGAGAGATTCGTCCACTCGCTTGTCCTCTGCAGAGATGTACAGGAAGTGGGTAGACTCCCAGATGGCCCAAGCATGAGCCACAGCGAAATCCTGAAATCTCGCCTTGAATTCCGTGAACCATGGGCTGGACGGAAGTCCCATATCTGGCATCTTAGTGTTCAGGATTTTCCAAGGTTTGGTCTTCATGAGTGCGTCGATGGCGCCCGACCCCATCAGGTCGGGGCGCCAAGTCGTTAATGAAGGCGTCTTGCGGGATCGAGGGAACAACCAGAGAGGTGGACGGGATAGGGAGTGAGCGAGCTGAGAACTGGAGATATCAGCGAGACTTATATTTCTCAGCTGCTCGACTGGCCAAGGTAGGATGGCGGACCGATCCGCCCCACTGGGGAAGCGCCCGCCCGGTAACCACAGAAGCGGAAGTTTAGGAAAAGAGGGCGCAGGGGGTAGAGTGCTCTTCCGGATCTTGGGTTTGGCCGCCGGCCGGTGGGGTCGACGTTTGGGACGTGGCCCGGCCGGAGCTGATCGCCGGGTTTTGGCCGGAGTCTGGGAGAGAGGTGCTTCTGGATCACTCAGGTCGGGAGGAGTCAACCACTGATCAGGGATGTCCTCGTCGTTGTCTTCCACTTTCTCCTCGGCCACTCCGTTGGAACTCGAGGTACGGGCGACCTGAGCGGCCGGAGTGTCGACAGTGCCGGGAAGCAAGAATGGATCAGACGGCTAATGTTCCCCGGAGCCAAAACCTGCCGGCGGCGGAGTCTGCAGATCGATAATCTGATCGGTTTCCATTTGACCCGTCGTTCGCCCACCAGAACTGGAAGGGCGGCGACGGGTATCCGCGCGAGAGCGGGATAACGCGACACATACTTGCTGGTCATCGTAATTCTCGTCTTCTTCGTCATCATCATAGATGCACGAAGGGGAGGACGACCCCGAGTCCGAGGAAGAATCAGACGGAGGGTGATCCGGGTGCCGGATGGCGAAGCGGCTGCCGAGCCGGATGGCGACGCGGCCGGTGACCCGGATGGAGGCGCGGCCGCTGACCCGGACGGCGACGCGACCGCTGACCCGGATGGAGGCGCGGCCGCTGACCCGGATGGCGACGCGGCCGGACCGGATTCCGAGTCCTCTTCAGAGCTAAAGGATGAACCAGGGGTGAGACCAGTTCTACCTGGTGTGAAAAAGGGGGAGATGCAGCAGCGGACCGCCTCGCGAACAAGCTGTCATCGCTTTCCGACCCGAGTTCTCCCTCGCTGTCCAACTTGCCCGGAGGACATTGGCGCGAGGGTGGGGATTCGCTCTTCTTCCTCCGTTTGGGCGGGCCAGCACCGGCCAAGGGAGAGCTTGAGCTGGCTGGACGTTTTTGGCCCCCCGATCCTACCGAGGCGGACGAAGAGTCTGAACCGGCAAGGGGCGATTTAGGGCCGACAGGAAGTTCCTCAGGTTCCGACTCTGCTGCAGCCGGCAACTGGGATGATTTCG
Organism: Sclerospora graminicola; assembly: GCA_001887855.2. Lineage (NCBI taxonomy): Eukaryota > Oomycota > Peronosporomycetes > Peronosporales > Peronosporaceae > Sclerospora > Sclerospora graminicola. Next base: position 3,649 of record MIQA02005744.1, read on the forward strand.
GCGGAGAAGTTTTCCACTGATCCACCATCCCCAAGACAGACAAGACGGATTCCCGTACATTAAGAGGAGCTTGCAAAAGAGGAGCGGCCTGGCTTCGAGTCGTTTCGAGCTGGTCTTGAAGTTCACACAACAAGGACCTAAAGCGATCCTCTTTATCCAGCATGGTATGGCAAACACGGTCCGCCCGAGCCAGTATGGCATGGGCGTCGGAATTTTCTTGACGGGCCTGGTAGAGCTCAGACCGCAACTCCTGTTGCCGGGAAGTAGTTTCCTGCAGCTGCTGCTCCAGATCCGAGATTTGGCGGAGGGCCTGGGCGTGGGAGTCGCGCAGGTGGTTTCGGTTGTCCCGCACTTTATCTAAGTCGTGGGACACCTGGCGGAGTCGGGCACGAAGGTGCGAAAGTTCTCGGGACATGTCAGGGATCTTAGCGGACTGCTGCTTCAGCTGTTCCAGCTGTTGGACTGTGGAGCGACAAGGACATGGAGACTGTAAGCGACTGGGTCACAACACAAGAGGAGAAGAGGCACTTACGCTGAAGCTTTGATCTGTGAACCAATTCCTGATTGGCAGTCCGGAGGGGCTCAACGACGTCTTCCAGCATGCGGAGACGGTTTCGCTCTTCCGTCAGGATGGCGACTTGGCCCTCGAGATCGGTCACCTTTTTCTGAAGACCACTTGTTCCCGGAGAAGGACTCCGAACGGCAGCTTCATCGGCCCGGCGGTTGGCAGCGGCGAGTTGTCGGACCAAGTCAGCCTGGATGTGCTCCAAGCTATCCACTTGGGCGGTCAACGTCTCCAGCCTTTTCTCCATCCCCGCCGTTTCGGAGATGGAGGCGGATGGCGCGGCGGCTCGTTGTAGAGCGTCCGTAAGCTGACCCACAATTGCCCTGACGCGGGTTACTTCGTGCTCCGCGTGTTGACGACTGAGTTTCAGCTCAGCGATCCGGGGGTCCACGCGGTCCATCATCGCACAAAAGGTTGTGAATCTCTGCGACAGAACGTCATAGTCAGCCCGACAGGATTGAAGCTCCGCCCGAAGGGAAGAGACGACAGCCTTCAATCCGTCCCGGTCGCCGCAAGCCTGGCCGTGAACGCGGAGCGCAGTCTCAGCGTCGGCGGTCGATAACACCAGATCAGGAGTACGGGACGATTTCGGCGGTTTTGCGACTTCCACACCGCTGGCGGGCGAGTCGTCGTCCACGAGAACGAGACGACAAACGTTGTCCTTGTCGATTTGCAAAACTGGAAATAAATCAAGATAAAGTCAACATCTGTGGACGGGATTGCCAGCGGCCGGGAGACCGACCGGCTTCACGAAAATCGCTATAAACTAGTGGGACGACGTACCAAAGCGAGGCATGATGAGCAGTATCAGATCAATTGGGTTCGGGTGAGATCGTGCCTCAACCGTTGTGCGGCCGTGACGCGACTCAGGGGCGGCTGTGGTAAAGTGACTAATGAATTAATATGAAGTACTTTCCAAAGGGCGCATTCTGATTGGCAGAAATACGGACCAAGGGTGTAGACACCGGATAGCCGCCGCCGAGCATACCTACAAGCGGCCGGACAACGCCAGGCTTGGATTCAGGACGGGTGAACGTGACAAGAGCGTGGATAGTGGGACTGGCGGGCTAAGCGGGCGGGAAGACCGCGAACGTTGGACGGCCGAGTGGCAGATTGGTGGCGGATTGTGTGGATTGGAAAGTATGAGTGAAAGGAGCCTGAAGGAAGATGAGTGTTCTAGTGGATGAAGGAGGCACCCGGATCGGATGAGAAGCTGCCAAGGAATTGCTAGCGCCAGCGGCCAAGGGGCTCGGATGGGTGGCCATCCGGCCGAGCCGGCCGGGTACAATGTACCAGCCGGACTGGTACCAGCTGGGTTCGGTGTACCGGCCAGGCGGGTACACAAAGTCGGAGTTAACCGGGCTACTTCGGGTAAGGCACATGACTGGTCAGCCGGGTTATTTGGGGTAGGTTACACAAAAGGGAGTATTGGAGATAGGATAAATCAGTATACATTTCGCATTCTTAGACACAAGTCGCTTTCATTGGTTCACAGCAGAGGGCTAACAAGGTCCCCTCTTGCTGCTATTGGTTTACCCGGGGAAGGTTAAGTTAACCCACCGGAAGTCCCCTGACCGGGAGTCGCGGCGACTTCGTATACTCACCTCAAGTCGCCCGTGTTTTGAACACGGTATTAAGTATTGGGAAGTGGTGACATTTTGGCCTTCTGTGGAAGAGTGTGGAGTTGTATCTGCCTCACATACACATTTGGATTCGCCCTTCATTGTTATTGGTTTAACTGGCCGATTGATTATTCTCGGTCCAGCCGGCACTATACAAACTTCAAGTGTCTTATTGGTTTAGCTGGCCGATCGACTATTCTCGGCCCAGCCGGCACTATACAAAGTTCAAGTGTATTGCCAGACGAGCTCCCCGGTGACGATTTCCGCCCAGGAGCTACCCCTAGTCCTAACCCTCATCTCCCTATTGGACGGATTTACACTTTTCGCCCTAGGGTCCACCAGGAGAGCAAACCACCCAGTACTGACGGGTACACAAGGTGAGCTTTCAACAGGCAACATCCGAGTAGTCACGATCAAGCGGATGGAAGTGACCGATCCAGCCGGCCGGTTGCCGGATCGGATCATGACTCGGATGGACGATAGTCAGTCGTCTGGGACCCCCGTGGGTGTTCGCGTCTCAGGAAGATTTTCTGAGAGCGACTACACCACACGGTACTCAAGAGCTATCCAGGTTGAACGGGCCGAGCTATTTCAGGTAAGGCACATAATTATCCAGCCAGGTTATTTTGGGTAGGTTACACAAAGGGTTGTTTTGCATCCAGGGATAAAAATCAGTATACATTTCTCTTTCTAAGACGCAAGTCATCATTGGGTTCACAGCAGAGAGTTAACAAGGTCCCCTCTTGCTGCTATTGGTTTACCCGGGGAAGGTTGAAAGGAGCCCACCGGAAGTCCCCTGACCGGGAGTCGCCGCGAGACTTATACTCAGCTCAAGTCGCCCGTGTTTTGAGCACGGTTAATCTCTATTGGAAAGTGTGGTAAAGTTTGGCCAACTCTGGAAGATCGTGAGGTTTTTTTTCATTTGGATTCCCTATTACGTACACGAATGAATTTACCCCTTTATTATCATTGGTTTAGCTGGCCGATCGATTACTCTCGGTCCAAGCTTTGGCGTATACTAAACTCAAGTATAACACCTTCCTGCGCCCAGGGGCAACCCTAGTCTTAACCCTCGTCCACCTATTTTACGGACTTTTAACTTTTCGCCCTATAGTCCACCAAGAGAGCGTAACCGCCGGTGCTGACGGGTACACAAGGTGAGCTTTACAAACATGGATCATCCAAGTCGTTACGACCAAGGTGAAGGGAGTGACCGACCCAGCCGGCCGGATGCTGGGTCGGATCAAGATCTGGATGGACGGAGTACCTCCTCCAAAAGTCAGTCATCTGGGCCCCCCGTGGGTGTTCGCATCTCAGAAGGAATTTCTGAGAGCAACGACACCACAACTTCCTATGGGGTAGTTCCAAAGGTTTGTTTTAATTTTGCTCAAGATTCCACGCATTTAACGCTTTTGACTCCATACCTTCCAACTAAGGTTATGCGTTACTACTAGTAATTCGAATAATTCAATGAGCCTTTCCAACTCATTAGTTGAAAGCTCCATCGTTTTCGATCCCGTGTGTTTTTCTGAGCCCCTTTGTATGTTTAAGGGAGTTAAATGTTCCCCTAAACAATTGGTGGGCTAAATCTAGCCACGTTCGTAGACGTGGCCTGGTTTGCTCTGCATCTTTCAATGTCTGATAGAGTACGAGAGCCAGTTCGTTTGGCGTATTCTTTTTGGCGGGTACTGTTGTACTATCGCCAGTGCCTGCCTCCTGGGAGACTTCATTCGTCTCGACAACCCACTAGGTTCCAGGGTAGTTTCCTAAGTAGTTTCCTCAGTAAGGTCTATTACCCCCCCCCCTTGTTCTCACCGCTCTCCCCTCCGGTGATATCTCCCCCCTAGGAGATTCCGGGACAATTTTCATCAATGTTCCTTTTCACTGGTGTATTATGCCCCACTTCGATAGGAGACTCGTTTTCACCCCCCCCTCGAAGCATATCGGGCGGTTTACGTTCCTCACCAGGGTTATGTCCTGGACAGACCATGCACTTAAACTACAGTTGCGAAAGTTTGTCTTTCAAGTCCAGATCCACTCCCTACCTTTGCTGGGTAGGTGCGGTCTAAATGACAAAAACGGAACTGTTTACCGATTTATGGTTACCGACTCGGTCAAATCGGTACCAAATGCACTGTCTCGTGTCCAAGTGATCGGTAACAGGAACCAGTGCCATTGGAAATGTATTCTATCAGTATTTCTGCTCCATCTACTGGGTTTGCTGCTGCCTGGAAAATGAGACCGACGGAAGGACAGCCACCCCCATCCCCAAACACGCGGCTGGGCGTACAGCTTGTTCGTCCAGAGAGTTATCCAGCCGTCGATTGCGGGGCTTCAGGCTTACTTGTTTATGCATTTCTTCACTGAAGATGATTGCAGTATTGTGCGTCTTGTAGCGCCAGTCCGTTGTTTTAATCGTTTCCACTTCGTGGTAGCCCATTTTGTCTTTTATGGATAAGTCATGATTATTTCAGTTAAGTTACATCAATCTTACAGAAATTCAATAAGCAAGAAAGAATAGAGTCAATACAGTATTGAAATTGTGATCGATTAATTTATTTGACTTAAAACCATACATGTCTGGTGTATAAAAGGGATATAAACGCAAGTTGCAAATATTATGACTATTTGCTCCAGTGGTCAAATAATTATGTGAATAGGGGACTGATTAGTAATAGGGGGTATCTGTCACCCGTAATCTATTAGACTTTATGGTTCTAATTATTTATAAGCATAACTGAACTGCTTTTGACCGATAATTGGCCGTCCCAGAATTTTGACAAACCTGTCTAATAACGTTTGTTCAGGGAGTCCAACAAAAACAAAACGTAGCCCCGCGTGCTGACTCCACGTCGCTCGCCCTCTGACTCCCACACATCACCCCCGCGTCTCTGACCCCCATGCCGTTTACTTTACCCTAGAACCACCATGCCTCTGGATACCAAGTTTCCGGCGCCTCCAGTCGTTGACCGTCAGAAGGCACCTTCCGTCGTCGGCCGTCCAGTCGTCAGTGACCCGTCTGTGCATCTGGTGGCTGACATCGCTGCAGTACCCATGTTACCACCTCCTTTGGTTGCAGCTGCTACAAACTTGAGCATGACGCCAACAGCAGCCCTTAAGTCCAGTGCAACAGGTGCAGCTGCTCGTCGGACCATCCGGTTCAAAACTGAGCACATGCATTTTATGATCCAGTGGCTTGAAGATGAAGGTAATTTCAGGCGGCTCCATGGTTCAGGTTATAAAACCCATTTAGGAACGGAGGAAACCCGACCAAAAAGACAGCATATACCCAGCTGGTCTGCTATGTTAACGCAAAGGCTTCTATGAAGATTGCCAAACTTGATGCCAAAAGTATGAGGGCTTGGTATGTACACATCAGCCCTTTACTCACTAAGCAATTTACGTGTTGCTTGTGTCGTGTCCTGTCTTTTAGTAATATGAACCACTTGAAGGCGTTCAAGGAAGAATACGTAAAATCAAAAACAACTGGTTTCGGACTCACTGAACAAGATTTGGAGAAATCTTTAGACACGATAGCCAAAAGGTTTGAAAGAGACTGCCAATTTTATGATAGGATGCACAAGCTGTACGCTGAAAGAGACAATGTCTCTCCAGCGGCAACAATTGAGGTCGGGACAGCCGCAGGGATTCGAATTACCACCAGGGAAAAGTCTAACCCCGTTGGAGAGCAGCAGGATGAGGAGGCTGAAATTGGTGGTGCTGTTGCCACCAGCTCCTCAGCAGAGGGAGGAATGCAGCTCTCAAAATGATGACGTCATTTTTTGTTTGGGCTGATAAAATTATACACTCGGAGACGCACCCAACTGCCACAGACTGCTACGTTAAAGCATTCAATGAAGCAGGGGCAGCTGCGGTGGGCGAGGTGTGGCAAACTGTCTGCAGTGAAGGCCAGACTTCTGACCAGGATGATACCAGGAATCCCACGTTACCTGAAGACTTCAACAGGGGTAAAGAAAAAAATTCAAGGCGGGATGGGAGTAAGAAGCGCCAGCAGGAACCTGGAACACCAGGAGTAAAAAAAGCGTGCGCAGGGTGGAACAGAGGGCAAAGGGCTTGAGAGCATTTTTTGCCAATCGTGACAAGACATGGCTCGCGTTCCTGCACAGCTGGTGATAGCCGGTAAATTCTTTGAGGAAGCCAAATTTTTCATGGATCTCCTTAAAACTTAAATAAAGTGTGGACCTGATTGCTTCTATAACACG
>MIQA02005746.1:0-13296 GCA_001887855.2 Sclerospora graminicola
ATTTGATGAAAGGTCCAGCAAAAAACTGGATCCAACAGCTCAGCCGGGAAATCCGAGTTAATTGGAAGGGATTGGCCGATGCGTTCGAAGAACAATACTGTGGATCTGGAACGTCGGCGGCGCGTCAATATTTTCACACCAAGAAGCGGGCGGATGAGACCCCCCTGGAGTATCTCCATCGCTTAAATGTCGCTGGCATGAGGGCGAATATCCCGGTTAAAGAAGATGCCAGCCGGTCGGAAGCCGCTCGTGAACATGTGGAACATTTTATCAGCACGTTGGACGATCGGGAGCTGGCGGACCAGCTGGCGTTACTGCGATTGAAGAACACCACGGAGCTGGAATTGACGCTGCGCACCTACCTAAGAGCGAAGAAGCGAGGCCCCAAGGCGGCAGTTGAAGCCGGCCGCTTCAAGTCCCGTTTTAACGCGGATCAAGGAAGTCGGCCGCCATCTACCAGGACGGCCCGAGCCGTCCGCATGGTCGCCCGAGAGTCAGACGCGACCAGCTCGGAAGAGGAGTATCAGCGATCTGGGGGCGAGTCCGAAGGGGAGCAATACCGGTACCTGTTCTCGGCAGAAGCCAGTCAGTCATCCAGGTTGCCAGCTGGGTCCAGTCAGCCGAAGGGTTTTCCGGCTCGAACTGACCAGGATTACCCCAGACGCAAATGTACCCACTGTGGGTCCATCAAGCATGACGACCGGAGCTGTTGGAAGCGGCTGACCTGCAAGAAGTGCGAGAGGAAGGGACATCCGGCGGAACACTGCCTGTTTACGTGTAAGACTTGCGGGGAGGTGCACGAGGCGGGACTGTGCCCAATTGAAGAATTCTACAACCAGATGAAGAAGTGGTACGTCCCGACCAAGCATGCTGGAATGTTGCCGCCCGGAGTGGAAAAGATGTTGAACTAGATCGCTCGCCAGGTTGGAATCTGGTTCGAGCCGAGCGGTCTAGTGTTAGTATCTATGCATATGTCGGTAAGGAGGATAATCAAGAAGCAAAGCAAAGCGTAACCGACAATACATGTAAGTTTGACGATTACGTCATCCGGTCCCCGGGCAGCACGGCTGACCCCTTCCTGGTGAGCAGTACGGACGGATGAGTATTCTCGGTCTAAAGTGCGTATCGAATTGAACCTGTTACCCGGCGAGTCACGAGGTTATTGGAAATATCATTCGCCGGATAAATGGTTCAAGCAGGCCAAGGCGGATGGCAAAATCAATAACCAGAAGGCTACCATGCTGTTCGACTCTGGCGCGGAAGTGTCTATCGTGGACACCACCTTTGCTCGTAAGGTGGGGTGTGAGATAGACGAGATGAAGCGGCAGGAATGTATCGGCATTGGAGAAAGTTCATACATGACCCAAGGAAGGACAAGAGTTAAGATTACGTTAGCTGGGTCTTTGGTGTATTACTTTACCGCCTGGGTAGGCAAGCTGGCTGGGCAGGATGCAATTCTGGGTATGGACTTTATGGTCCCAGCCGGCATACGATTGGATTTATCGCATGGAACATTGACGTTGCCGGATGAGGTACAGATCCAGCTGGCCGGCCGGCGGCCCTTATATGGTGCCCACGTCCAGTTCCTCAAGTTAGGTCAGTTTGTAACGGTGCCAGTGGGAAAAGCGGTGGAAGTAATGGTACGACCACACGACAGGCGGAGTAAGTTATGGCTGACAAGGGGCGAGTGCTGGGTACCCTCGTTTGTTAAGGGGGGTGGTCATCTCAACTCTATAAGCGTGACCAACATCTCGGAAAGGCCCCTCACCTTGCATGAAGACGTGATCATTGGAATGTGGCTGGCCGAGGACAAGGTGCCCCGCCGGCCGGGCTATGTCACTATTGGCTCAAGACGCTATATCGAGTGGCAAAACCTGGCCTTTCAGGCAACCACCGATTTGGTCAGCGAAGAGGAAGAATTGGAAGAGGACCAGACGCCGATGGTGGCTAAACCCGAGTACCGGACCCCTTCTAAAATATTGACGCGGAGCCGGCCGTCGCCGGATTCGGCTGAACATATTGGCCGAGACTATGCCCCGATCGCGGAACTGGTTTTGCCCACCCAGAGGAAGACGGACGAACGACGGAATCGGGAGAAAGGACAAAGCAGAGTTACATATGCGGTCACCCCCGATGGCGGATGGTTTGATGACCGAGGTGAAGGCGGATCGACCCAGCCAGCCGATCAGGATTCGGAAATAGCCGAAGGCAGATCGACCCAGCCGGCCGATCAGAATTCGGAAATAGCCGGAGGCGGATTGACCCAGCCGGCCGATCAAAATTCCGAAATAGTCGAAGCTGACCAAGTCTGCATTCATGAAGGGGGCGAGCTATATGTTGAAGGCATGGAGGATCAGATGGCAGTGCTACCTGAGGTAACCCCCTGCCCCCCGGCGGTTACTATTGACGATCTGCAAGTGGGAGACCCGGATGTGAACACCCCGGAAGAGATCAGCAGGCTGAAGGATATCATATGGAAAAGAAAGCATCTGCTGATCGGACCAGGAAACGCACTTCCTCCGGCCGCCCATGGGGCGGTATGTGACATTGATGTGGGAGACGCCAAGCCGGTTGCACAAAGATGCCGAAGAGTCGCCCCCAGTATCGGGAAAAGCTGTCAGAGCTTATCAAGGGATTGCTGGCCACCAAGATAATTCAGCCGTCCACCTCGCCATGGGCTTCGCCCATTGTAATTATTATCAAGAAGAATGGGGTGGATATAAGGTTGTGTATTGACTACCGGCTGGTGAACCGACTGACTAAGCTGATGGTTTACCCGATGCCGCTGATAAACGACCTGTTGGAGGACTTGAATAAAGTTTTGTGGTATTGCTCATTCGACATGGCCAGTGGATTCTGGGTGGTCTCTACGACCGATCGTGCACGGGAGATCTCTGCGTTCGTGACGCCCTTCGGGTTGTTCGAGTGGAACCGGATGCCGTTCGGTCTAAAGAATGCTCCGCAGATTTACCAACGGCTGATAAATAACGCGCTGTATGGACATTTTAAAATCAAGGCGGATCAAAATCCGGCTTTGGTCGGTGACGTGTTCACCGAAGGTGACCCGGGCCCCGACCCAAAACCTTCAGTTTTGGGGTGGCGGTCTTACATTGATGACATTCTCGTGACGGCTACGACTTGGGATTTACTGTGTGACAAAGTGGAAAAGTTGATGATTACGTGTGAAAAGTGGAATCTTTCGATTAGTGTGGTTAAGAGTTTCTGGGGAAAGACTAAGGTGACCTATTTGGGCCATCAGGTTTCGATTGCCGGATTGGAGGCTAATCCGAACGATTTGGAGTCCCTGAGTAATCTACCTTTCCCGCGACCCCTAAAGGCTATGCAATCCTTTTTGGGCAGCCTGAATTACTACAGTCGGTTCATTGAGGATTTCGCGGTCTATACGGCGGTTTTGTATGAATTACGGGAGGTGGATTACCACAAGCTGAGAGAGCAGGATAGGCAAGCGGAAGCGCGAACCGAGCCGGCAATATCAGCCAATGGGATGCCGCCCTTGTCAACTATTTCGGCCAATGAGAAGGCGCCCTTCTCTACCCCGATAGCGCGGCCGACCCGGACGACCACATGACCCGAGCGATGGAAGCCTTTGGCATGTTGAAGGCGAAGATGGCGACTACACCGGTCCTGAAACATTTCGATGTTAATAAGGTTCCTGTGGTCATCATCTACGCTAACAAATGGGCCATCTCAGCTGCCCTTGTTCAAGATCATGACGGAGTGTACTGTCCTGTGACATTCACCAGCCGGACCCTGAAGGCTAACGAAGTTAACTACGGGCTAGTGGATAAAGAAGTTTTGGCCTTATTGCGGATCTTGGATGTGTGCTATACTATGCTGGTGTCTCGGCCTATCAAGGTACTATCTAGACGGTCGACCCTGTCATGGCTCCTGACGGCAAATGGAATTGACGGCCGGCTGGGTAGATGGGCGGCTCTGCTGTCTCAGTGGTCCCTCGAAGTAATCAAGTGTACTAAGGGAGAAGAGGAGATACTGGGCACGCTGGCGGCCAGCATTACCCCAAGGGCAGAAGTGGAGGAAGCGCTGATAGCTATAGCGCCTCGGAAGCAGCCTCGACAATCCATCATATTACCGCCGCCAACAGTGGGACCCACGGAGGAGCTAATGGTTTTGAGTTTTGACGGGTCGGCGAGTGTAAAGAAGGGAGTCGGGGCCTATAGTGCTATTTTGTGGAAGTTGCCCGAATGGAAAGTGGTCACGGCCGCCTCGGATTTCACGCCTGGCATAACTGTGAACGAAGCGGAGTACAGAGGGCTTTTACTTTGCCTAGATCTGCTGGCTGGCCGGACGCAGGGGCGGATCATCATATGTAGTGATTCCAATCTGGTGATCCGGCAAACCACAGGAGAGATAGATTGCAAGGCGCCCCGGCTGAGACTGTTGAACGATCGGGTTATGTCCGCCCTGCGGAAATGGCCGGAACATGAACTGTTACATGTCAAACGAGAGTGGAACAACAGCGCAGACCATCTGGCCACCTTGGCCATGCGAGATCAGGTCGGTCTCACCGTTTCGGATCCAGGATTGTTGGACGGATTGGCAGAAATGAACAAGCTGTCGGAGATAATCAAACCGGCCGCTAGGTACGAGGACCATCCGTCCGGACCCGACTGTCCCGAAGAAGAGGAGCATGGTGACCGGAACTGGGAACAAGGCATTCAGACCCGACCGGACCAAGAGATGCCCTGTAGCAACAAGAGATCCCTCAGGTAGACCCACAAGCCGGCTGGGCGTGATAAATCAGGGGTAGCAGTCCAAGTAAAAGATTGGGGTGGAGATGAAAGAAGCACGGATGGATATATTGAAAAGGAAACGAAGAAAAAGAAAGAATCAAAAGAGTCCAGTTGCACATCCCTATGGACGATCATACTTGCTGCGGAGCCGGAACACTTGAGGTCCAGGATCGTCGAAGGGTCGTTTGCGGTATTGGTTGCGCCAAGAATCTTGCCGGTCGATGTCCTCCAGAGATTCGGAAAGAGAGGCAGTCTGATCCCGCACACCTAGGCCTGTGTGCCACGTTACGCCCTCCGCTGTACCTCCGCACCTTCGTTTCGGCAGATGGAGTATAAACGGGGAGAGAAACAGGTCCAGGTTGCAATTACCTGCTGCTCCAGAGAAGAAATGTGGCGGAGAGCTTGAGTGTGGGATTCGCGCAGGTGATTTTGGTTGTCCCGCACTGTATCTAATTCGTGGGACACCTGGCGGAGTCGGACACGAAGATGGAGCTCTTAAGACATGCCAGAAATCTCGGCAGACTGTTGTTTCAGCTGTTCCAGCTGCTGGACTGCGGAGTGGTAAGGACGTGGAAAACGTAAGCGACTGAGTTACAACACAAGAGGAGAAAGGACACTTACGTTGAAGTTTTGATCGGTGAACCAATTCCTGATTGGCAGCCCGGAGGGGTTCAACAACGTCTGCCAGCATGCGGAGACGGTTTCTCTCTTCCGTCAGGATGACGACTTGGCCCTCAAGATCGGTCACCTGTTTCTGAAGATCACTCGGTCCCGAGGAAGATTTCCGAACGGCAGCTTCATCGGCCCGGCGGTTGGCTGAGGCGAGTTGTTGGGCCAAGTCAGCTTGGCTGTGCTCCAAGCTATCCACTTGGGCGGTTAACGCCTCCAGCCTTTTCTCCATCCCCGCCGCTTCGGAGATGGAGGCGGATGGCGCAGCGGCCCGTTGCAGGGCGTCCGTAAGCTGGCCCACAATTGCCCTGAGGCGGGTTATTTCGTCCACTGCTTCTTGACGACTGCGTTTCAGCTCAGTGATTCGGGGGTCCACGGTCTAGCATCGCACAAAAGGTCATGCATCTCCGCGACAGAACTTCAGAGTCAGCCTGACAGGATCGGAGATTCGCCTGAAGGGAAGAGACGGCGGCCCTCAATCTGTCCCGATCACCGCAAACCTGGCCGTGAACGCGGAGCGCCGTTTCAGCGTCAGCGGTCGACAACACCAGATCGGGAGTACGGGACGAGCTCGGCGGTTTTGCAACTTCCACCCCGCTGGCGGGCGAGTCGTCATCCACGAGAACGAGACGGCATATGTCATCCTTGTCGATTTGCAAGACTGAAAATATATCAAGATAAAGTCAGCATCTGTGGATGGAATTGCAAGCCGGCTGAGAGACCGACCGGGTTCACGAAAAGCGTTATAAATCCGTAGGACGACGAACCGAAGCGAGGCATGGTTAAGTAGGATCAGATCGACTTGGTTCAGGTGAGGTCGTGCCTCAACCGTTGTGCGGCTGAGACGCGACTCAGGGGCGGCTGTGGTAAAGTGACTTATGAATTAATTGATGGGAAGGTGTGAAGTACTTTCCGGAGGACGCCTTCTGATTGGCAGAAAATGTGGACCAAGGGCATAGGTACCGGATGGCCGTCGCCGAGCGTATCTACCAGCGGCCGGACGGCGCCAGGCCTGGAATCAGGCCGGATGAATGCGACTGAAGACGTGGATAGTTGGGCTAGCGGACTAAACGGACGGGACGACCACGGATGGCGGACGGCCGAGGGGCGGATTGGTTGGAAGGTATGAGCGAAAGGGGCCTGAAGGAGGGTGAGTGTTCTAGTGGATGAAGGAGGCACCCGGATCGGACGTGGAGCTGCCAAGGAAGTGCTAACGCCAGCGGCCAGTGAGTTCAGATGGATGGCCATCCGGCCGATCCGGCTGGGTTCGATGTACTGGCCGGGCTGGTACCAGCTAGGTTCGGTGTACCGGCCGGGCTGGTACCATTTGGGTTGGGTGTACCGGCCGGGTTGGTACCATCTGGGGTTGGTGTACCGGCCGGGCGGGTACACAAAATCGGAGTTAACCGGGCTACTTCGGGTAAGATACATGACTGTTCAGCCGGGCTATTTGGGGTAGGTTACACAAAAGGGAGTATTGGATATAGGGATAAATCAGTATACGTTTCGCTTTCTTAGACACAAGTCGCTTTTATTGGTTCACAGCGGAGGGCTAACAAGGTCCCCTCTTGCTGCTATTGGTTTGCCCGGGGAAGGTTAAAGTAACCCACCGGAAGTCCCCTGACCGGGAGTCGCGGCGTTGCGTATACTCACCTCAAGTCGCCCGTGTTTTGAACACGGTATATTAAGTATTGGGAAGTGGTAACATTTTGGCCTTCTGTGGAAGATTGTGGAGTTATATTTGGATTCCCCTTTACGTACACGTTTGGATTTACCCTTCATTATCATTGGTTTTGCTGGTCGATCGATTATTCTCGGTCCAGCCGTCGCAGTATAAAAACTTCAAGTATATTGCCAGTCGAGCTCCCTGGTGACGATTTCCGCCCAGGAGCTACCACTAGTCCTAATCCTTATCTCCTTATTCGACGGACTTTACACTTTTCGCCCTAGGGTCTACCAAGAGAGCGCAACCGCCAGTACTGACGGGTACACAAGGTGAGCTTTCAACATGGAACATCCGAGTCGTCACGACCAAGCGGATGGAAGTGACCGATCCAGCCGGCCGGATGCCGGATCGGATCATGACTCGGATGGACGGAGTACCCCCTCCGACAGTCAGTCGTCTGGGCCCCCCGTGAGTGTTCGCGTCTCAGGAAGAATTTCTGAGAGCGACTACACCACACAACTTATTATAATCACTATATCCCCAACCCTGTTGGGTGTTGAGGTTTGGATGCTGTGCAGATTTTGGGTTGGTGTGCGCTAAGCTAGCCCCATTTATTACTTAGGTATTATAAAAAAGGCACGGGATGGAGCAGCTGGGATGAGCATTGGGACTAATCAGTGACAACAGTTTAGTTTTTTTTAGTTTTAATAGTAGTTTATGAGTCAATTACCAGTAGTAAGTGATAACATAACTACCTGGGTATGCCCTAATCCTTGAGACTATTTTCTGCTCTGGATCTTCAACAGGTTCCGACGGGTTGGTCTTCAAGTACATGTATCCTAAGAAGTATTTTCTCGCTAACAAAAGCGGTGCATGGTAGTTGGTAGAAAAGCACTGGATAAATGACTGCAGACGTAGTTCGTCCTTCCTTGTTGCTGTTTGTCGGTGCTCATTGCAGTGTTAAGCACTACGTGAGCTCTTCCTTTGGTCCTTGGGAAATGAATAACTTCCTGGAGCCCGTAACTTTCCGGTTGCTGTGACCCTCGCCACACTTCCGGTGTCCTTGAAATTGGCTCGATGCCAGAGTCTGGATGTCTTTGTTATTTTCCACCGCCGCTGGTATGACCGCCGACGGTGGACTCACTTGTCCTTGGGGTCTTGTGAACTTCGGCATACTTCCGTTTTCCTGAGAAACGGATCAATACCAGCATTCTGTATGTCCTGGGCATAGTCCACCGACGCCGTTGTACCAGCAGACGGTGGACTCGCTTGTTCATGTTACCCGTGTCGGCATAGAGTGCTACAGTCTGGAGGGGGGGGGTTGGTCCCGTGCCCAGGCCGTTCGTCCGATTGATGTTGTCGCTCCTTCTCGCCGTCCGGATCCTCCCCATCCTTTGTTGGGTGACGGCTTGGCAGCAAATTAAGAACTGTGGACAATAATTTACAGCCGGTAGTCTATCCACACTAAAGAAGATGAGACATACATCGTTCATTAGCAAGCGTAAGAAGAAGGGTGTGTGAAAACACACACAAACAGTGAAAACACACAGAAAAGAGTGAAAACACACACAAGAGACGAGAAAAACACACAGGAGACGAGACAAACACACGCAACCTAAACTGTACAAGCGATATGCCTGAGGCTTACACGCCATGTGCGAAGCATGCGGATGTAAACCCAGGACCAAACATTGCCCATAGTGCCAGTGGAAGTACTGTGCTAGCAACTCTGTGATATCTTGAGTGTTGGAATTTGGATGATGTTATTCACGATGAAAACTGACGTGAAATTCCAGTTAACAAGATTACCGTGGTTTTATATATATTGTGAATTTTAGGTTAAGTAGCATTTTAGCCAAAATTGTACTTCAACCTTACATAATAAATACTTCATTTTTGCTTAGTAAACCACACAGCGAGCACTCCGAACCTGGGCAACTTCCTCACGTCTTCCATTAACACGCACGACATATAAGGAGCGCGGACGCCTTATCCGGACAGCCAACCACTATACTAACCGATAGAAGTTGCATACTTGCTACAAGGGGCGCCAGAAACACTATTCGGTATCTGGACGCTACAAGTAAGTTAAAGGATTTATACGCACGCATAACTACATTTTCCTACAGGTTATGAGCCCAAGGTTGCAAGGATTAGGATCGTAATCTTAAGGTTTTGAAGTTTTATTACGTTCCTCGTTTAAGGTACGATGTTCTGTTGAAGTCCCCTGCGCCAAAGGGTGAAATTGGATTACTTTCTCGTTCATTCTCGTGAATACACATTTAAGAATGATAGAAGAAAAATTTGACGTGGTTGCTCTAATGGAGTACTGGAAGCGCTTGGAGAGCAGAATTGATGCAATGGAGGGAAGATAGACTACAAGAGTCTGCCTCCATTGTATCGCCAAAGTCAAATAAAGGCTCCGAAGACTGGAGCGTGTTCAAGGAAGCAGTCAAAAACTATGGTCCCTTTGAAGGAAATATGACTATTCATGATTTGGGTGGTGATAACGGCATCGAACATGGTGCACAATAGCAGGCGCCAGGTAAAAACGACCAAGGAGCGGGTGGCATGTTTGAAATCAAGAAAGACCCGCTGGAAATAATGTTCGTATATGAAGTTTCCAAAACTCACGATAAGGAATTTTACTGCGGAAGAAATATACCCAGGACTTGGGCCGGTATTAGGCAGTGCGCCTACCCGTTCATCGAAGCAGTTGAAGTTACACAACTGTATTCTGGTTTTGCGTGGACGGAACGTCTTAAGGTCAACAAAATGAGTAAGCACTTGGAAGGTGTAGCAGCAAAAAATATTTTCAAGCCACTATTACAACGTGGTGGCGAATTTCCCAAGAATTGTATTTCGTGCTGTATCAAATGATCAAAAATAAAACGGTAGTGGAAAATTCTGTAAATTAATAAGATATATTGTGAAATATATTGAAGATATCAGAAAAGAAAATGCTGGTATTAGTAACAAAAAATATTGTCTTGCCTTTCAAGTAAACATTCGCATCAACAAGGACGTGGACGCAGCACTATCTATATCTGGTCGCTCCAGCCCGTGAGAGTGGATCTCACGAAAAATTGATCGTAGAAAATATAGTGAAATATGCAGCGCCAGGATTAAAAATAGGATTAATGATACGATATAATCCACAGCGGGTGGATTATATGCAACACGCTCAAGAACTCGGCGCGTGGGCGCAAGAACCGAGGACGACGCTGTAAAAATCAAGAAAGAACCAATAAGTGTTGTGAATTTAGTGGACGAAAGAAAGATGAAAAGAACGTGTTTCGGGTGCAAATTTGATGGCTACGTAAAACTATTGTCGCCAAGGTGACCGAAGGAGCCAAGGCAAACGTTTCGAACGCAAGACCAGAATAAAAACAGAAGGGGATAACGACAAGAGCTTTGTATTATCGACTATTGAATATGAAAAGAAGATTACAAATACCACGAAGAAAGACATTTTGATGGACGATGATATTATTGATAGTGGTGCAAGCCGAAATCTTGTCTCGAGTAAAGAATTTCTCGAGGATGCGAGAGCGTGCAATGAAAACGAAGTCCTATTGCTGCCGGAAGGAGAAAGTCTTAAGGTCACGAAAGTTGGAAAAGTATAGCTGAAAACGGATTTTTTCGACTATAGAATTGACTGAAGCGTACTATGCGCCCAATTTGACCAATTTGACCAATAATCTCACCTCACTTGGTAGTTTACGGGAAAAAGATGTACACTTAAGGATAGTGGAGAGCAGATGCAAATGATACATGGAAATAACGTGCTTTTTGACGTGGAAGTATCCGTTTGTGTGTTCATCGCCAAGATGAAAATGTTTAAAAGAATTAAGTGTTTCAGAAAGGTTTTCGAACATGGTAATGACGGTTGTGCAGGACGAAGTTTGTAACGATATGCAGGAGGGTTCATTACATCATTTTCACTTACGCTTGGGTCACTCATCGTATGACACTGTGGAAAGGCTAGCGAAAGACCCGGCATCAGATAAAATAAGGCTGACGGACAGTCGTAGGCTGAACTGTCTTACCTGTGCCAAGGGTAAAGCTACCAAGACAAAGCGATCGAAACAAGTATTTGTAGCGATATAAGAGCCGAAACACCAAGAGACTGTCGTGGAAACCGTTATTTAGTGGTTTTGTGGATCATATTTCCAATTACGTGCGCGTGTTTCCTGGAAATACAAAAGATCAAGCGGCGAAAAATTTTAATATTTTCTACGTAGGTTCAAATCCTACTTTCTCCAAATATTAATGAAAATTATTTATTAAAAATTATTTTTTTTTATCCTTTAACTTTTTTAGACTTGGTTCGAACGGGAGTTTAATTGTCGAATTCACGTGTTGAGAACCGATGGTAGTGGAGAGTATAGAAACGTGGATTTGTTCTGTAAACGTACCGGTGTGAGGCAACAAATCACGGAGGCAGGCAGTCCCGACTTAAATGGAAAAGCGGAGAGAATGAACAGAACGATTTTTAACATGATACGTTGCATGATAATGGGGTCTGGAGTACCGTTAAAGTTTTTGTCGGATGCTGGAGAATATTCGAGCTACATTTGGAACCGAAGCCCGACGCGCAAATTGCAAGAGGCTTTCACCCATTGAAGTACTGACGAAAAAGCCAGCCAATGGTGTGGCGTGACGCGAAGAATAAGTCTCTCGGAAAACATGCGGAAAAAGCATTGATTTTAGGCGAGAACGACGAGATTAAATGATATAAAGTTCTCCTTCTCAAGGACAGAGTGGTTACGACTACAGGACTCGTGTACCAAGTGGAGACCTTAAGTGAAAAGGACAACGAAAAGCTGGTGCGTGCAATTGAAGATGAAGTGAGTGGAAGTGTGGAAGTAACTCATGAAAACGATGGAGATTATACATTTTCGAAGGAGAGAACAGGTCAAGTTACTGGAAACAGATCTACCGCGGAGATATCGCGACGAAAATCATCACAGAAGGTCAAGCAACGCCGAAAGCAGTTGAATTAGAGCGGAACAGCAGGAAACGTGTTGCGACTGAAAATGATCTTTCGAGTGATGACAGTGGAGAAAATAAGACGAGTAATTTTTTGCGTTTGCGATTTGTGACACGAGCCACGTTAATGATAGGAAAATTGCCGCTATTCGTGATCCTAAGAGCTATTTTGAGGCTTACCAAGGGAAATATAAGCTAGCAGAAAGGGCGGAGTTGACGTCCCTAGAAGACTTACAAACGTGGGAATTAGTGAAGAAAAATGAAGGAAAGAAATCACTGCCTACCAAATGGGTATATAAAGCTAAAGTTAAGAGTGACGATACCGCGGAGCGATACAAGGCAAGGTTGGTGGCTCGTGGAGATAAACAAGTCTTTGGAGAGGATTATTTTACCGCGTTCTCCACAGTTATGAAAAAAAAACACGAAGGATTTTAATTATGGCTATCGTATGGAATGTTCCCGCGAGGCACGGCGATGTGCCAAGCGCGTATAGCAAGGCAACAACTGAAAAGGAATATGACATTTATCTACAAGTACTTCATGGAGAAACGAACGATACGTTTCGAAATTTGAAGGTAACGAGCTCAAAGGAGCTATTGTTAAAATTAAAGCGAAATCTCTATGGATTCAAACTAGCCGGAAGATTGTGGAACGAATTATTACGTGAAACATTAATCAAGATGGAATCCACACAATGTTTGACGGGCACATGCGTTTCCGTGCGGGTGGATGAAAGAGGAACCATCGTAGTTGAAGTGTGGTGTAGTCGCTCTCAGAAAATCTTCCGGAGACGCGAACACCCACGGGGGTCCCAGACGACTGACTATCGGAGGGGGTACTCCGTCCATCCGAGTCATGATCCGATCCGGCATCCGGCCGGCTAGATCGGCCACTTCCATCCGCTTGATCGTGACTGCTCGGATGTTGCATGTTGAAAGCTCACCTTGTGTACCCGTCAGTACTGGGTGGTTAGCTCTCCTGGTGGACCCTAGGGCGAAAAGTGTAAATCTGTCCAATAGGGAGCTGAGGGTTAGGACTAAGGGTAGCTCCTGGGCGGAAATCGTCACCGGGGAGCTCGTCTGGCAATACACTTGAACTTTGTATAGTGCCGGCTGGGCCGAGAATAGTCGATCGGCCAGCTAAACCAATAAGACACTTGAAGTTTGTATAGTGCCGGCTGGACCGGGAATAATCAAT
>MIQA02005747.1:0-13618 GCA_001887855.2 Sclerospora graminicola
TTAGTTAGTTAGTAAGTTAACCAACTAAATAGTCCATACCAAATTTTAATCTTACTTAAACTATTGAAGGAACAAATTACATTAGTTCCAATCAATTGCACGCTCCCTCACTTGCAATTTACACATTGTAAGCCTGTAACAGCTAGCCTGCTACACCTGGTAGCACTTTGTGATCCGTCTTAACGACCAATGTTCCGTTCCGCTAATTAACCAGCGAAACGAGGGTTTAAAAGCCGCTGAGCGACATGTCGACGGTCAGCGATTCCGATCGCAAAAGAGAGCGCCAGTTCGCGCAAGACTTAGTAAGGGAGGCATTCCTTCACTTTCCACAACGAAGCGAGGACACCGATGTTGAGATGATGCGGACCATGGGGCCCGACATCATCACCGTTATCCGTGATAAAACCCCGGAGGAAGCGTTTAAAGTCGTAAACCATTTTAAACGGGTTTACTTTTATCCCCAAGTGCGTTCCGCGACGATAATGTCGCGGTCGCCACCAAAAACACCCACGTCGAGCGTCAAAGTAGTAAAGGCGCGGATACCGCACTTAAGTGGTGAAGGGGGTGAACCCCTACGATGGTTCGCAGAGGTGGAAGATGCCATTTCTGCGCACAAGATTGTTGACCCACGTCAACAAGCTTATGTGGTGTAGTCGCTCTCGGAAATTCCTTCTGAGATGCGAGCACCCACGGGGGGCCCAGATGACTTTCTGCCAGAAAGGGTACTCCGTACATCCAGGTCTTGGTCCGACCCAGCATCAAGCCGGCTGGACCGGTCACTTCCATCACCTTTGTCATGACGACTTGGACGATCCATGTTCTGTAAAGCTCACCTTGTGTACCCATCAGCGCTGACGGTTACGCCCTTTTGGTGGACTCTAGAGCGAAAAGTTAAAAGTCCGTAAAAAACGTGGATGAGGGTTAAGACTAGGGTTGCTCCTGGGTGGAAATATTCACCGGGGAGCAGCGTTATACTTGAAATTTTTATACAGCAAAGGCTGGACCAAGAATAATCGATCGGTCAGCTTAACCAAAGAAATTAAGGGGGTTACTCCAATCTAATGCGTAGTCAGAAATTCAAACTATATTCCACTATCTTCCACAGCTCACCACACTTTCCAATATAACTAGACCGTGTTCCAAACACGGGCGACTTGAGTTGAGTATAAGTTTCACGAAGACTCCAGGTCAGGGGACTTCCGGAGGGTTCCTTTCAGCCTTCCCCGGGTAAACCAATCGCAGCTAGAGGGGACCTTGTTAGCCCTCTGCTGTGAACCAATGATGACTTGCGTCTTCGAAAGCGAAACATATACTGATTTTTATCCCTAGATCCAATATAACCTTTGTGCGCCCTACCCAAAATAACCTGGCTGGATGGTTATGTGCCTTACCTGAAATAGCGCGGCCACCTTAACCTGATGGTTTTTGTGTACTGTACACCAAATAGTTTGACCAGCCTCGATAGCCATCCACCTCGACCTGGACAAGACGTGGCCGCTGACTCCGACTCCCTCTTCGCAGCCACACATCTACCTCGGTGTCCCATCCGGCTACTACAGAGATGTGGTGGAGCCAATTTCCAAATCCATGACGGAAGTCTTGGGTGGAATCTGGATACCCACTGGCCCGGACGACCAGGGTACTCCGTTGATCCTGATCGCCATCAGAATCAGATGAATCACCATCACGGTGACTGATCTGATCTTCCCGGTCATCCGAGCGGTCGTCACGTGCGATAGGATCCATATTCAACTTCATCTCACCTTGTGTACGCGTTGATCGGGGGTGGTTACACTCACTCAGGTGGACTCAGTGACGAAAACGATGATCTTGAGGGGATGACCTTCTCGAGACGGGGGTGTCCTCGGGTGGAAATCTTCAACGGAGACGGGTTGGGGTCTGTACTTAATCAGTATCTAGGCACTGATCGGGAAACTTCGTCCGATCAGGCCAGCCAATGAGAGTGAGAGACAACAAGAAACCAAGAGAACGCGATCAAACCACGATTTCCACAGTAATCCACAAACGTTATCTCCACAAAACCTTTCCAATATTAATGACGTGTTCCAAACACGTGCGCGTGGGGGGTGAAGCTTGATAACCCAAACAAACCCGTCGGGGGCCTTTCGGTAAGCCAAAATGCGTCTAAGCGCGTCCTAACCGGAATTAAGCTGGGTAAGAGAGAACTAGTTAACCCTGTGCTCCCAATGACCGCGATACGTGGCGGAGCGACTCTTTGCTTAGGGGGAAAATCAAAACCTGTTATTATATATGCAATGTCCTATACCTAGTGTACCATACACCAACTCATGCATGATTTATACTTGGAACGTATTCACTTCGTCACACGGTTGCATAGCACCATCTTACCCATCTTTGCTGCACCTTCAAACTGATCCGTACCACTTCTGCTCTGATCACGGTCAAACTCTATGGCGATCTTCAATCATCCCGATCTCTCGTTCAATAGCCTGGAAAACACTCGAGATCTACCCCTCGGAAACTGTTCACTTCATATCCAACCCGGCTTAACTGAAAACACCATCTACCTTCACATCTGGACGCCGGTTTGGGGCCGATCAGCCCCGATCATGATCAGCACAGCGATCGGTCAAGTGATCGGGCAGTGAGCGGGGCGATCAGCCCCAGACCACTTCGAAACACCTTCGGGTTACCATCACAACGACTTTGCTTGCTCACTCGACCATATTCTCAACCTTCATTTCCTGTCGGGGTACCAAAATCGCACCGACTCAGCAGATCAGGCCTGATCGGGCCTTCTTACATCACTCCTGGACAGATCCATCGGCTCTCACCGCTTGCCTTAACTTGGTATTATTCGCACGGCTCGCCACTCCACATACCCCGTTCTATTCTATACCTGATCTTCGTATTCTGGGGCAGAATTAGGTGGCTCGACCGATCGGGCCGGAACCTCGTATCACATCCAACTTCAACATCTGCACTATTCAAAACTCGACCCGATAACTGTTTCTGATGTGTCACGTCTCCATTGCTGCTGTATCTCCAATTTGTCTCTGCCGATCTCGTCATACGTCCACGTGAACTCCACTTAATAAGCGTTATCCCGATAGTGATCGTGATCTTCGTCGTTCCATTAGTATCCGGGACCGAGCGTAGAAACGGTACTTGGCTTATCCCTTCCATTACGAAAGCCCGTTGTCCACCACCTTTTCGTCGTATGTGCGATCAGCCTGTCCGACCCATCAACTGTCTCATAATGATGGGTGTTCCATCGTCACCAATCAACGGTCATGTGTGGTGCACCTCATTCTCAACACTTTTCAGATCGCTTTACCACAGCCGCCCCTGATCCAAACTGTAGCCGCGCAACGACTGCAGTTCGACTCATCCATTTCCGAATTTTCCACTTGGCGACCAACCATGTCTGACTCAAGACGACCTTCTCTTTCCTTTCCGGCATCCCCGGCTGCCTCTCCGACCAACGACTCATCTCCCGGTCCAAGTTCAACTGGTCCTGCGACTTCCCTAATCACGACCGCGGCTACGATCACGACCAGCTTCATATCTCCCACGACAACCCTGACTTCCTATCGTCCGCCTTTGAGTTCCCTGCTCGGCCTTCTCCGAGTAGCCCCGTCAATTACTTGGAGCAGCTTGCTCGTCTGGTGGAGGGATCCGGCCCGCTCACGCTGGGGTCCGTGTAGACTAGCCGATTGCGGTTGGGGCTCCGAAGCGCAATTCCCGAGTTAGTTTCCCTGTACGATACTAACCGGGCGCTTAATGCCGAGTTGTTTGATCGTCGGGTCGTCATTGATACTCTGGAGCGTGATTCTGTCGATCTGGCTAGCCAGCTGTCAGTTCTACGACTAGATCGCGACAACTTTGATCAAGATCTGCAGGACATGACAAGTCGCGTTCAAAGTTGACAGTTGAGCGTGATCAGTTGTCTGCTGATCTCGCTGCTCTGCGCATCTCCAAGCCTTCGGATACTGTCGCTTCTCTGCAATCGATGATCCGCTCGCTGTCTGTTACTGTTCGTCATCAAGGTATGTCCATCCCATCTGTCTCTTCTGCGATCTGTATATAACTTTTTCTATGCTTGCTTCCAGACGAGCACATCGAGGCGATGAAGTGTTCGATGGTCGAGATGGTGGGTCATTTCCAACAGCTCGATGACCACCGCCGCGACCATGATCAGCTGCTTCATGACAAAATTCGTACTGTCGAGGACGTGGAGCGCCTGGAAGTCGAGATGCTTTACACGGATGAACAGGTCCAGCTCTTGGTAAAGCAACTTTGGGATTCGCGCATCGGCCGTGCCAACGTACAAAAAAGGTTGAGCGAGAGTCGAAAGGAGGATGAAGATCACCGGCGCGAGCTTAATCTTGCTAGGGTTTAGCTTGAAACCCTAGAGCTCGATGGGCGCGCCTGGACTAACGTAATGGCAACTTGAGGAAGAATATGGCCCAGACCATGGACAGGTGGACCGACCCAAACGCTGATTCGGGGTCGCTTCGGACGGCTTTGCAGAGATTCCCTACCCCCGATCAACGGGTACACAAGGTGAGATGAAGATAAACATAGATCCTATCGGACATGAAGACCGGCCAGATGACCGGGAGGATCCGATCAGTCACCACAATGGTGATTCATCTGATTCAGATGCTGATCAGGATCAACGGAGTACCCCCTCCGATAGTTGGTCGTCCGGATTCCACCCAAGACTTCCGTCATGGATTTGGAAATCGGCTCCACTACTGAGTCAACGGAGAGATCCATGGTGGGCAGTTGTTCAGGATCAAGAATCAAGACAAGTTTTGAGGAACTGGCACATCCACTCCGACTATCAGGTATGGGTAATGTTTAGGATTCCACATGTCAACTTAATACCTTTCACGATCGTGCAATGTCTGTTTGGAGCTGTATGGTGGATGACGCTTGTAAAGGGACGACTATGGACTCGCATCACATATTCTGGAACTGCATAAGGGCGCAACAGTTATCAGCTCTCTTGCTCTGTCTGGGACACCGTCGTGTAAGCCTCTTGGATCTGTCCCGCCATTGCCCACCCTCTCCGTCGCTTCTTCGCCGATACATGATGCTGATCGGCCCGTAATCAGCAAGGCAGCGGCTTCTGCGTCCACTCCATCCCGTTCGCCGCTAGCTTCGCGATCGGTCTCATCGATCTTGAGTTCTGCGAAGCGTAAACGGGCAAGCTCATCAAAGAAGAAGATGGTTCCTGCCAAGCGCTCTCGTCTCATTGCTGACTCTGACGACGAGTCGACAGATTTGGATGAAAGGACGCTAACTGCTTTGGCCCGATCACGTA
This sequence comes from Sclerospora graminicola, assembly GCA_001887855.2. Lineage (NCBI taxonomy): Eukaryota > Oomycota > Peronosporomycetes > Peronosporales > Peronosporaceae > Sclerospora > Sclerospora graminicola. The sequence goes on from MIQA02005747.1 coordinate 5,315, forward strand.
GCGCTGATCATCGAATTCCGGTGGCGGCCTCGTCGGGCTCAACTTCGCTGACCCGGGCCGTCGCTTTGCTTGACTCCGACGGCGAGGACGAAGATGATCTGGAAGACAAGCGACCGGCTCCGGCTGCTTCTAGCGCTCCTCCACCCGCCCGTACGACGCTGACCACCCGACCGCCCAACTTCACTGGCGTCTTCATTCCATCGAGCAAGACGACTATAGTTATGATCCGAATGAGAGCTTCATTGATCTATACGTCGTTATGCAGGGCAAACCGGCGCATGCTCATATGACGACCCGACGACCCTGGAGTGCCGACCAGGTATGGGGCCTAATGCCTCTGGTTCGTTCGGTAAGATGCAAACTCGTCCCTCGCTTGTGGTCCCGTCCGCCAGGGTGGATTTTTCCGATTACGTCGCCGACGCCCAAGGACACGCAATGGCAATCGAATGTGCTGACACAGAAGACCATCAAGCTTTTGAACGATTAAGAGCCTTGGGATATCCTCATGACGCCTATACCCGGGTTGGACTTCCCTGATCGCCCCTGGTTTGTTGATCTGTAGGGACGCCTGGCCCTGTATTATCAGGAAGATGTTCAAGGGATATGGGAGGCGACCCACAATTTCCCGATCACAGCAGCAATGCGTAAGGACGCGTGGCTGGAGCATTATTATCATGCTCGCAAGCGCCGACGCAGCAAAGCCGGGGCTGCTTGGGCCGTGATCTGCGACTACGTGGTCGATGGGATCCAGCGCGGCGAGTGCGACTTGGACGTTTTCTTGTTTTCTGCCGTGCTGCATCTGCCTGTTTGCCGGGTGGAAGCGCGAGGCATCAAGACCGACGGCGGGAAGTGGTATCCTGGTTATGGGCACCCAACTCCGGGGGGCACGTTGCGTGATGCATTGGGCTTTACCGATTGTCAAGTGCCCTGGTGAAAACAGTTCCGATCAAGCCCCATGGATCATCCGGGGTTCACGGTTTCTCGTCTGCGCACGGAATATGGCCCGTAATTGTCGTGACAACCAGCTTTCGATTCGTTCTTTCCATAATCATCAATATATCACGACAGTTTCTTGATAACTTTCACGTTCCATATTCACACTTCATATTCAGATCTCACTATTGCCTCCATCTTGTATACCGATCGTTCACATGTATGCAAATGTAGTTCTCGTGCATTATATGTTTATATATATCCATTGACTCTGAACCAGCTCAACCACCCTGATTTTCACTTTTTCGACCATTACCTTCGGCTGATCTGTCACAATGTGTCAACCCAGGCTATTGAGACTACTGGCTACCCTCTTCGTCGGTTTGCATCACTTCAAATCGACTTCGTCTCACCCGATCACGTCCAAATTCTCTAAGTAGAGCTCCACAGTTCAGATCACGTTCATCTACCCACTCGGGATCATCATAACCCTTCCACCGAACCAAATAATCACGATGGGTTCGGCCAAATCGAGTCCTCTTGCCTGATCGGGTATCCAAAATCTTCTCCACTTCAAATTCGTCCTGGTCCAACGTTCTTTCCCAACTGTCTTCGGGCAAGAGAGCTTCGTCGAAGTCAAACCTTGGCTGATCATCGCAAAACAGCCTGGTTTTCGGTCGATCGGGGTATTCCCGGACCAGCTTCAGCTTCGACAAGTGGACGATCCGGAAAATTCCGTAATCGGTACCAGCAGTGATCAACCGGGTGAGATGATCGCCGATCAATTCGGATATACGGAATGATCCATGCCACAAATGCGCTAACTTCCGGGCGTATCCTTCTTTCCCGCGATCCAACAAATGCCAGACCCTTGATCCCGGTTCGATATTATGCGAATCAGCTTGATCATTGTTCCGATCAGCTCTTTCTTGGATGGCCCTCCGCAATCGTTCGTTGACTTGTTCCCGCGCATGCTGATAATGGCGCTGGAGTCCCATACATCATCGACGAGCTTCGCGATCTCTTCCTCGGGTACATCCGACGGGAATCACCGATTCGATAGTAGATCGGGGGTCCCAACCATACGGCAAGTAAAACGGAGTATCTCCCCTGATCCGATCAAAAGAAGAATTCAACGCAAACACCAATCTCTGTGCATACTCATCCCAATCTTGTTGAGAGGAATCCGCGACTTACATCTTAATAGCTCTGGTTAGCGTCCGCACCATGCGCTCGGCCTTGCCGTCCGCTTGCGGACGGTAGGCCATGGTCGCGCTTTGTTTCTGACCAAGCATCTTATTGAATGATCGGAAAACTTCGGCCATGAAACCTGGTTCCCGATCGTGCCTGATAACCTCACTTGCTCCAAACCGCCTAAAACACATTCCTCATAACCGCATGCGACTTGTTGGTTTGTTCGGGTAAATCCCGCTTTCGCGATCACTAGTCCTGTGAACAGATCAGTCCAAATCAGCAGTTCTGTATTGCCCTTGAACGATTTCGGCAAGGACGGTATGTGACCCATCGCTATCACTTGGAAAGGGTTAGTCACCTGGATATTTCCAGGTTGTCTACTCCGGATGTTCGGCATAACCTTCCTGTTTTCGCAATCTGTACATGTTCCGACAAACTTTTGGACACTTCGATATAAACCTCTCCAGTGGAAATGTTTGCGAATCCTGTGGTATGTCCGACTCACGCCCTGGTGACCACCCTCTAAAGACGTGATAATGATATCTGCTTGTTAAGTCTCTAGAATCACAAGTCTTGCTGACCAGTCAAAATCTGCGTCAGCCTGATCAGCTTGAACATAGTAAAACAACAAATCGTTTCGTCAATCTCATAGTTGGACGCGATCTTAACACAGTCGTTTGCTTCACTCTAGCTCAGTTTCATCAAATCTCCATTTAGAAAAGCATTCAAATCAACGATCCTTTTTTGTTCGTCTTGTGCCTTGAGAATTCTTTTGATCCGCATTTCCTGTACTATTTCTTCTGTTAGGCTTTCTCGAGAGAGCACCTGTTAGGTGTTAATCTGGCTAGTGATCTCGTCATGATCGAGACCTGGGCTGCTTCCTTTTTATCTTCCGCATGAATCCGCTCGGGCAGCCTTTTGATCTCCACCAATTCCTCCAGCAATGCTGTATCAGTAACTATCGATCCGGTCTGATCACGCATGGTCATCGTGGCTAGATGATCTGCACTCCGTTTCCAATCACGTTTCACATGTAAGAGGTCATGACTTAGCCATCCACAAAGAGCTTTCATAACACAATCATTTAACAACTTCAAACGCGGTGATTTGCAATCTATTTCTCTAGTGATCTGCCGAATAGCCAGATTTGAATCTCCGCATATGAATACTCTTCCGATCTTTTGCTCTTGCAGGAGATCCAAACCTAGCAGCAGACCACGATATTCGGCTTCATTGACTGTGATGCCCGGGGTATAGTCTGAACCAGCAGATATGACAGTCCATTCTGGCAATTTCCACAAGAGCGCGCTATACGTCCTTACGCCTTTCTTCACGCTCGCTGATCCGTTGAAACTTACAACGATTAGATTTTCCTCCGAGCCGACGATCGGTGGGGGTATAGTGATCGATTCACGTGGTTGCTTCCGAGGAGCGACCTCGATCAGAGCTTCATCGACTTCTGATCGGGGCGTGATGCTGGCTGCCAGCGTCCCAAGAATTTCTTCCTCGCCCTTGGTGCACTTAATGATCTCCAAAGTCCACTGAGATAACACCGCTGCCCATCGCCCCAGGCTTCCGTCTAAACCACTCGCGGATAGTAACCACGCCAGACTAGATCGCTTTGATAATACCTTAATTGATCTAGTTACCAGCATAGAGTAGCAAACATCCAACACACGTAATAACGCTAGCACTTCCTTATCCACAATACCATAGTTAACTTCGTTCGGTTTTAATGTTCGGCTTGTGAACGTCACCGGGCAATAAACTCCATCGTGATCTTGGACCAGTGCGGCCGATATTGCCCATTTACTGGCATATAGGATCACCACGGGAATCTTCTCCGGATCGAAGTGTTTCAGTATTGGCGTCGAGATCATCTTCGCCTTTAACATACTGAAAGCTACCATAGCTCGTTCCATAAGACATTCTGACCCTGGCACCGTTCGATCGATCAGCGATCCACTCCTGAGATCCGATTCGTTGATTTCAGTCTCGCAACTAGTCTCGTTCAGTGACTTTCCCATTCAACCACGCTCTCGTAGTCCATGATAATCCACTTCCTTCAACTCGTATAATATAGCAGCATATATCAAGAAGTCTTCGATAATATGGCTAAATTTATTCAGAGATCCGAGAAAAGACTGCATAGCCGTCAGTGATCGGGAAAAAGAAGGTTACTGAGAGCGCCCAAATCTTTCGGGTTTGCTTCCAGGCCTTGAATCGACACGTTATGGCCAAGGTAGTCGACCTTGGGTTGACCCCAGAAGCTTTTGATCACGCTGATCGATAAATTCCAGCGTTCGCAAGTGTCAAGGAGCCGTTCGATCTTATCACATAGCATATCCCATGACGTTTCCGTAACCAAGATGTCATCTATATATGATCGCCTTCCCAAAACTGATCGTCTCTGATCTTGGTCCGGTTGACCCTCCGTAAACACATCATGTAGATCGGTGGCTTCACGATCAGCAATGATTTGGAAATATTCATAGAGAGCATTGTCGATCAATCTCTGATAGATCTGTGGGGCGTTCTTTAACCCGAACGGCATCCGGTTCCATTCGAAAAGTCCGAAAGGTGTAACGAAAGCCGAAATCTCTCGAGCACCAGTCATCGAAACCACCCAGAAACCACTAGCCATATCAAGCGAGCAAAACCATAAAACTTTATCCAGATCTTCCAGTAAATCATTGATCAGGGGCATCGGATAGACCATCAACTTCGTGAGGCGATTCACCATTCTATAGTCGATACATAGTCGAATATCGACCCCGTTCTTTTTTATCACAATCACAATCGGTGATGCCCACTGCGATGTTGAAGGTCGGATGATTTTCGTACTCAACAAGCCCTTGATCAAATCGGATAACTTTTCCCGGTATTGAGGTGCAACTTTGCGACAACGTTGAGCGATCGGCCTCGCATTTCCCACGTCTATATCACAAACAGCTCCGTATGCGGCCGGGGGTAGGGCGTTACCTTTCCCCATCAGTAGATGGCGCCTTTTCCAGATGATCTTCTTTAGCTGATCGATCTGCTCGGGAGTGTTCACTTCGGGATCACCGACCTGTAAATCTTCCATGGTGACTTCTGGCGTATTGGGCGATACTTCCGGCAAAACGGCCATCTGCTTCTCGATACCTTCAATGTACTGATCACCATCTTCATGTATACACACTTGTTCATCTACCTGATCTACCTTTTCCGGATCAGAATCATCTTGAGTCGCCCCTTGTAAGTCATCCAACTGATGATCTACTTCGGGTTCACCTTCCTCCGTAACGACTTCGGCAGATTCGTCCTCCTTTTTCTTTTCAAGATCGCTCCTGAACTCCTCACCATCATTTTTGCTCTCTGGACCCGCTGTCTTCGGTGAGCCGGGTCTAATAATATTCAATATTTGTAGACCTTTTTTGACCCGGCTCTCCCCTATTGCTTCGATCGGCGGTCTCCTGATCAGCAGCTTGGTCGGCGTAGAATATTCCGGCTTCTCGACCATAGGTGAGGTATCTTCATCCGCTAAGTCTTCGTCACTAATCAGGTCTGTGGTGGCTTGATAAGCCAGATTCTACCATTCAATATATCTTCGTGATCCCACTGAGACATACCCAATCTGTCGAGCTACTTTCCCTTCGGGTAACCACATCCCTAAGATCATGTCTTCGTGAACGATCAGCGGCTGATCGGATATATGCGTAACCCTGATGTAACTTGATCTGCCGATACCCTTAACGAACGTTGGTACCCATCGTTCACCACGGGTTAGCCACAATTTCTGTTGCCGATCGCTCGGCCGAATCATCACATCGACTGATCGGGCCACCCCGATGTTTTCGTACTGACCCATTTTAAGCATCCGCACATGAGTACCATATAAAGGTCGTCGGCCGGATAACTGAATCTGCACCTCATCCGGCAGAGTCAGGGTTCCATGAGACAGGTCAAGTCGTATACCGGCTGGTACCATAAAATCCATTCCCAGTATCGCGTCTTGACCGGCTAACCGGCCAACCCAAGCGTTGAAATAGTAGACCAGGGAGCCTGCCAAGGTGATTTTAACACGTGATCGTCCTTCCGTCATGTACGAACTTTCGCCGATCCCAACACATTCTTGCCTCTGGGTACTGTCTATACGACATCCCACCTTACGAGCAAAGGCGGAGTCGACGATCGAGACTTCTGCCCCAGAGTCAAATAGAATAGTGGCTTTTTCATTGTTAATCTTCCCATTAGCTTTTGCTTGTTTAAACCACTTGTCGGGAGAGTGATACTTCCAGTATCCTCGGGATTCACCGGGCAGTAGATCCAACTCCATGATCACGTCCGATCGGGAATATTCATCCACTCTGAGACTGTAGATCGGACATCGATCGATGCAGTTTGAATTAGAACATGTATTGTCGGTTATCGCCTTTTCCTCAAACTTATTTCTGCTACCGACGTATGTATAAATGCTGAACGTAGACCGTTTGGCTCGAACCAGATTCCAGCCTGGTGAGCGATCTAGTTTAATATTTTCTAGACATCTGGTGGGAGCATACCAGCATGTTTAGTCGGCACATACCGCTTGGGCATCAAATTGAAAAATTCTTCAATAGGGCAGGCATCGGCGTCGTGAATCTTCCCACAGGTCTTGCATACGAAAAAGCAATGATCAGAAGGGTGACCTTTACGATCACATTTTCCACACGTAATTCTTTTCCAACAATCACGATCTCCATGTTTGGTCGACCCACAATGCACATATTTCTTACGAGATCGGTCCTGATCAGGTTGAATACCACCAGGTTTCCGACCGTCCATGCCATTAGTCGATGATCCCGGGCGATACACTGGCTCCGTCGTAAAGACATGACGGTACTGTTCTTCGTCCGAGCTCAGACTCGACTGGCCACTTTCTTCTTCAGAACCCGAACTGTCTGATTCCTTCGCGATCATTCGAATCGCTCTGGCTGGTCGAGCTGCCGGTATCTTGCCCTGATCAGGGTGTGGCTTTGACCGGTAACGGTTCGATCCTACCTCGACCTTGGGCTGTCGACTTTTGGCCCGCTGCAGCGTTCTCAGAGTTGGTTTTAATTGCTTTGAATCGCTTTTTCGGAGCAGGGTTAGCTGATCAGCCAAATCACGATTATCCAAAGTGCCAATAAAGTGCTCGACATGCTCGCGAGCTATATTCGGGTGTCGTGGATCCTTGATCGGCATTTTCGCGCGTAGACCAGCAACATTCAGCCGATGTAAGTATTCAATTGGTGTTTCGTCGGATCTTTTCTTCATATGGTCATACTGTCTCGCGACAGACACCCCCCAGTTGCAATACTGCTCTTCAAATTCTTCACACAATCGAGGCCACTTTAAACGCACTTCTCGGCTTAAGCCAGTTCTTGGCCAGGCATTTCATTAGATCAGCGAAAATCAGACATCTTTCACCTTCCGGCGTCTTATCTCTCTAAAGGACTGATTTAGTCCGACTCAACCAAGCTCTAGCCTGATCAGCATCCATATCCTTGCCGGTGAAATCTTTTAATTCCGATATCGCCGACATTCGCACTCGAGGGATCGTTCCGGAATCACTGTCAAATGCCTGCGTGGAGGCCATATTTGCCCTACGAGGCATCTCCATATCCATATCATCCGGATCAAAATGTTGACTGATCTCTTATTTCGATTCCATGTCCACGTCACTACGTGGGGGTGATCTATGGAGTCGATCTTGGTGACTGGCCTGGCATATCGATCGAACAATTCCGGCCGATCGAACTGATTCCATATCCACGTCCACGGGTTTCTTGACCGGTTTCTCAGTGGATTGATTCATGTTTGGTGTCGATCGCCATGGTTGTCCTTGCCCAGGTGTGTACTGAGGTAATCCGTATTGTTCACTCGCAAATCGATTCATCATAGTCGCGAACATGGTTCTCATTTGCTCTGGGATCTCCGGTATGTTAGTAGGGTTACTGTTGGGAGTTGGATCGTTCTGTGCAACTTCTTGAGCATCTTCAAAACTATCATCTGATCCGACTCGACCAGGTTCGGGCTTCCTTTTCCTGCTCTGCGACTCGATCTTGGGGTCAACCTGCTGATCCTATTCGGGCCCATCGTCATACGTGTTATTCCAACCGAGGAGTCGGTGGATTCCGCTCCAGATTGTGATGACGATTGATATATTGACTTAAT
>MIQA02005749.1:0-21010 GCA_001887855.2 Sclerospora graminicola
TGCGGCTGGGGGTAGGGCGTTACCTTTCCCCATCAGTAAGTGGCGCCTTTTCCAGATGATCTTCCTCAGCTGATCGATCTGCTCGGGAGTGTTCACTTCGGGATCACCGACCTGTAGATCTTCCAGCTGGTGAAAAAGATACTCAGACCTGGATGGAACAGGAGCCGCCCTATGGTGACAGGAGGTTCCTCTAGAGGCACCTTCAGCTGATCTGGTCAATAGCCGGCCCGCGTTATTAACCAATGTGGATAGCAGAAGGTGGAAGGAAGGGTTGGACAAATGAAGGGTGGAACAAGATGTAATTGAAACATTAATGAATATATGAGATTGGGTAAAAGAAGGAAAAAGCTTAAACGAGCCAAGTCGCTCTACACTGGAGACGAATATACTTCTTGCGGAGCCAGGGCACTTGAACTCCAGGATGATTGGAGGGCTGGTCACGATATTGATTGCGTCAAGGGTCCTACCGGTCGATATCTTCCAAAATCTCAGAAAGGAGGTAGTCCCTCCCGGGTCACCTAGACCAGGATACCATGTCCCGTCCTCTGCCGGTTCCCCCCTCTTCCCAATTTACCGGTTCGTCAGGTGGAGTATAGAAGGGGGAAGGAACAGGTCCAGGCACAGGCGCCGTACTTGATACCCTCCAAGACAAGTGCACAGAAACGGACCCACGCCTCTGTAGCCCGACTGCGTCGATTTTTTCGGGCGGCGAAATTAGTTTTGAGGGGTGAATCGTTTCGTCGAACCTCCGCCGAAATGAACAAAACCTGGGTGAATTCCCAAATGGCCTGGGCGTGGGCAGCAACTATATCCCGGTATTTCTCTTGAAAGCCGGCGAACCAGTGATTGGATGGGACACCCACATCCGGCATCTCTGTGGCCAAAATTTCGTCTTCATTAGCTCGTCAACCGCACCTGATTTCACCAGGCCGGGGCACCAATCTGACTGGGGAGGTAACTTGAGAGAAGGAGTGAATATCCAGAAAGTGGGCCGGGATAAGGAACAAGCGAGTCTGGTACTGGAGACATCGACAATACTTAATTTGGCCAGCTGATCGACTGTCCAGGGTTGAATGTTTGGCCGGTCCGCATCACTTATGAGGTGGCCATTAGGCAACGACAGGAGCGGAAGTCTTGGAAGAGGCAACGTAGGGGCGGAAGGACTCCGCTGGATCTTGGGCCCGGCTGCAGATCGACCGGATCGAGTTCCCGAATGGGTTCCTGATGGGGCTTGTAGCCGAGGTTTGGATTGGATCTGAGGGACAACCACTGATCCGGAATTTCTTCCTCAATATCCTCCTCCAGTTCTTTTTCCTCCTCCTCCTCCACTTTTTCTTCTTCCTCTTCGTCCACCTCGTCTTCCGCTTCGCTTTTCCTCTCGGTCTTCGGGGGGGGGGGGGGCTGTCGGTTACCTTGGGATCAGACGCGTTTTCGAGAGTTAAAGGGTGGCTAGCGCTGGACGGAAGAGACGGATGAGTAGGTTCGTACTCCCCAGAGCCAAAGCCAGCTGGCGGTGGGGTCTGAAATCAATGACCTGATCTGGAGTCGGGTAAGAGTCAGCCCGGCCACTGGAATTTAAGAGGTGACGTCTGGTGTCCACGCGAGAGCGGGACAATGCAGCACACACTTACTGGTCGAGATAGTCTTCGTCATCGTCGTATTCGAAATCGCTGGAGGGTGGATCTGGACCAACTTCCGAGCCGGATGGCGGGCCAGCTTTTGAATCAGGTTGCGCCGGAAAGTGAGTGGGGGCACTGCAGCTTTCTACACTGGGGGCGAACCCGAATCGCGGTCCGAATCGTGGTCCAGATCACTGTCCAAATCGACCAAATAACACTGGCGCAGGAGAGAGGGTTCCTCTCGTTTCCTCCGTTTGGGGCTGGTCGAGGACAGATCAGAACCATCCGGACGCTTCCGTCCTGCCAGGCCGGATGACAGGGTCGCTTGTGCCGAGGAAACTTTCCATCTGTCCACCATAACAGGACGTCTAAAACGGCCTCTCGCACACGCGGAGGTGCCTGCGTGACGGGGGCAGTCCGAATCCGGATCTCTTCGAGCTGGTCCTGCAGTTCACACAGAAGCGACCTGAATCGATCCTCCTTATCTAACAAGGTGCCGTAGGCATGATCGGCCCGGGGCAGTTCGTAACAAGCGTCATAATATTGAGATCGAACCTGGCAGAGCTCGGCCCGCAGTCTCTGCTGTTTGGGGAGGTCTATTGCAGCTGCTGCTCGAGAGAAAAAGTATGGCGGAGGGCCTGAGCATGGGATTCTCGCAGGTGGTCCCGGTCATCCCGCATGGCGTCTAGTTCCTTAGACACATGGCGGTATCGGCTATGAAGGTTCAACTGCTCCTGAGATTTCTGTGAAGCTTCGGCAGATCGTTCTTTCAGCTGTTCCAGTTGTTGGACTCCAAAACAACATGGCCGCACGGACTATAAGCAATGTGATAATGGTACAGAAATTGGTGAGCAACTTACGCTGAAGTTTCGAACGGTGGGCTAACTCTTGGTTAGCGACCCGAAGAGGCTCAACGATGTCCACCAGCATATGAAGGTAGTTCCGTTCCTTCTTCAGGCTGGCGACCCGGTTCTCGAGACTGGCCAACTGGCTACGAAGATCGTTCGGTTCTGAAGATGAACTTCGGACAGCGGCTTCATCAGCTCGGCGGTTGGCTGAATCGAGGGATTGAACCAGGCCTGCCTGAATATGCTCTAGGCTATCCACTTGGGCAGTCAGTACCTCCACCAGATTTGTTAGCTCTGCCACTTCGGAGGAAGAATCGGATGGCGTAGTGGCCTCATGCAGGGCGTTGGTAAGCTGGCTTACAACGACCCGAAGACGGGCTACTTCATCCCTGGCCTCCTGGTGACTACTCATCAGTTCGAGGTTCAGTACGATCCAATATCGTACGAAGAAGTGTGCAGCGCTGCGCTAGAACTGCGGAGTTAGCTTGATTGGATCGAAGATCGGCCTGAAGGAAGGAAACAGTGTCTGTCAACCTGTCCCTATCCCCGCAGACCTAACCGTTAATGCGGAGCGTCGTATCGGTATCAACGGGGATAATAACGGGTCTGGGGTACGTGAAGAAGCCGGCGCACCCGCGAGCTCCACCCCGCTGGATTGCGAATCATCGTCGACTAGGGTAACCCGACAGATGTTATCTTTGCTGAGCTGCAGAGCTGGGAAAACATCGAGAGATGGTCAGAGACCAGGCATATGAGACCTCGGGACAGCCTGTAGACCAGCGCTATGAAGTTCATCAGAAAAGTTGGATGGGAGACTAACCGAATCGGGGCATTCGTGGGAGGAAGTAAATAAGAACTATGTCAGGTGAGGTCGTGCTTCAACCGGTGTGTGGCTGCGACAAGACTCAGGGGAGGCTGTGGTGAAGGGACTTCGGAATGAGTTAACGACCGGGTGTGAAATACACCTCGCCGAGGCTGTCTTTGGATTGGCTTAAATTGCTGGTCAAGAGTGCGGGCGCTGGAGGACCGATGCCGGAGGTGTTCGGGGGCACTCACAAGCGCCAGATCAGTACAAGGCATGGAATCAGGCTAGATGAAGGTGATCCAGAGGCTGAGAGCCAGGCCAGCCAGAAATTGGCCAGCTGACCAAGTGGGCTGGATGGCCGTTGATGGTGGCCGTAGGTGGCACAGGGGCGGATTGGTTAAGGAATGGTTATATTAAAGGCCCCATGGAAGGTTATGTCCCTGTAATAGCCGGATGGAACACCATAGGTGGATGGTTGTCCGCGAAGAAGGAATCGGAGTCGGCGGCCAGGTCGAGGTGGATGGCTATCCAGGCTGGTCAGGCTATTTGGTGTAGAGTACACAAAGAGTCCAGGTTGAGCTGGTCACGCTATTTTAGGTAAAGTACATAGCCATCCAGGTCATTCTGGTTAGGTTATATTGGGTAGGGTACACCAAAGGTTATATTGGATCTAGGAATAAAAATCAGTATACGTTTCGCTTTTTAAGACACAAGTCGTCATTGGCTCACATCAGAGGGCTAACAAGGTCCCTTCTAGCTGTTATTGGTTTGCCCGGGGAAGGTTGAAAAGAACCAACCGGAAGTCCCCAGACCGGAATTCGCTGTGAAACTTATACTCACCTCCAGTCGCCCGTGTTTGGAACGCGGTTTAGTTCTATTGGAAAGTGTGGTAAAGTTTTGGCTTATTGTGGAAGAATTTGGAGTATTATTTGAATTCCCTAATTACACGTAAGATCGGAGTAACCCCTTTATTATCTTTGGTAAAGCTGGCCGATCGATTATTCTCGGTCCAGCCCTTGCGGTATACATTTTTCAAGTATAACGCCATCCTGCTCCCCGGTGAAGATTTCCGCCCATAGTGCTAACCCTCGTCCACCTATTTTACCGATTCTTTACTTTTAGCCTTAGAGTTCACCAAGAAAGCGTAACCGCCAGTGCTGATGGGTACACAAGGTGAGCTTTACAAACATGGATAATCAAAGTCGTCACAGTCAAGATGATTGAAGTGACCGGTCCAGCCGGCTTGATGCTGGCTCGGACCAAGACTGGATGGACAGAGTACCCTCTCAGACAGTCAGTCATCTGCCCCCCCCCGCGGGTGTTAGCATCTCAGAAGGAATTTCTGATAGCGATTACACCACATCGCTATGCTATCTGGCTTCTTTCTGATCGGTCGAATCTGGATCTTCGTATCCCCCAAACTTGGTGGCATTGTCACACGCGCTGCTCAAGACAAAGATACCTACTGTACTAAATTATTCAAAGTATTCAGCGCTACGTTAGAGATGATATTAAGACATGACGAGGACGTTACAGACTATCCAGAAAGCGGGGTTCATTGTGTTTTCCATAGTACCGATGGAAGAAATTTGACACTAGCTGAAGAGAAAGAGGAAGGATGTACCGCCAAGCGTCATGCGGGTAATACCCACAGATGAGTCCGTCGAATCTACTTCCAAAGGGGACGACTCGTACTGCGAAGAACCTGAATGTATTCCGGCCGATCTGCCTGCTGCCGGTGGTGAAGGTGGGGCCGCCTCAGTTGTTGCCGCCATCTTCTGCGATGGGGAGCGACCCACTAGCGGTACCAGGCGCTCGTGAAGCGCGCTGGATGCCTCCTTCAGCCTATCCGCCTCCAGGTTGAATAACTTGTTCCGGTCGAAAGCGCCGGTGTTGATGCCTGCTTGCTTGAGCAGATCGAACAGTCCTCTAATAAGGGCCACGTGGCTGTCTGAAAAAGATGGGGAGAAACGGGACCCTTTAGCCTGCCTATGGTTTTTGGACGAGTTATCTTTAAGACCCCATTTGTTTGCAAGAACTGGCCCAACTCGAGAAGGTGGTAGGCCCGCTCCAAATCGGTATCAGTAACGTTCTGTAACAGGCCGTCAAGCTTTTCTTCTTCTTCAAAACGTAGCCTATCGTTATTAGGTAGATGACCTGGTCCTTAGCCGTCCAGCTTTTTTAGGGGTAGGTTACCTGGATGGTGACCTGGCCAGCTTTCCACTCTGGTCATATCCAACCTTCGGTTCTTCTTCGTCTTTATTTTTTCTTCTTTAATATGCACTTGTTTGTTTTCTTCGGATCATGGTCAAAACCATGATCCTTCCTCGGACTATGGTGACTTGCACCATAGTCCTAGACGGCTCCTGCCGGGGCATAGTGACCAGCACTATAGTGACTAGCACCATAGTCCTGACCAGCTCCAGTAAGAGCCTCCAGGGGAGTAACTTCTTCTTTAATGTCGACCTCGTACTCCCCCAATCCGAATCGGCTATCGGATCCTTCCATCTTCAGCAGCATTGGGGGCGATATGCCTACCCCCAATGCACCCAACACAACGTCTTCAACAAATTTGACAGGTTTTGGTCTTTCGCCCACTAGAGACTCGCGGTGATATCCGAGTCACGAAGAGATCCGGGCACGCGCACCATTGTGGTATAGTCGCTCTCACAAATTCCTTCTGAGATGCGAACAACCACGGGGCCCAGATGACTGACTGTCGGACCCGTCCATCCAGGTCTTGGTCCGAGCCAGCATCAAGCTGGCTTGACCGGTCACTTCAATCACCTTGGCCGTGACGACTGGAAGGATCCATGTTATATAAAACTCACCTTGTGCACCCGTCAGCACTGGCGGTTGCGCTCTCTTGGTGGACTTTAGGGCGAAAAGTAAAAAGTCGGTAAAATAGGTGGACGAGGATTAGGACTAGGGTTACTCCTCGGCGGAAATATACACCGGGGAGCGGACTGGCGTTATACTTGAAATTTGTATACCGCAAGGGCTGGACCGAGAGTAATCGATCGGCCAGCTTTACCAAAGATAATAAAGGGGTTACTCCGATCTTATGTGTAATTAGGGAATCGAAATAATACTCCACAATCTTCCACAATAAGCCAAAACTTTACCACACTTTCCAATAGAACTAAACCGCGTTCCAAACACGGGCGACTGGAGGTGAGTATAAGTTTCACAGCGAATTCCGGTCTGGGGACTTCCGGTTGGTTCTTTTCAACCTTCCCCGGGCAAACCAATAACAGCTAGAAGGGACCTTGTTAGCCCTCTGATGTGAGCCAATGACGACTTGTGTCTTAAAAAGCGAAACGTATACTGATTTTTATTCCTAGATCCAATATAACCTTTGGTGTACCCTACCCAATATAACCTAACCAGAATGACCTGGATGGCTATGTACTTTACCTAAAATAGCGTGACCAGCTCAACCTGGACTCTTTGTGTACTCTACACCAAATAGCCTGACCAGCCTGGATAGCCATCCACCTCGACCTGGCCGCCGACTCCGATTCCTTCTTCGCGGACAACCATCCACCTATGGTGTTCCATCCGGCTATTACAGGGACATAACCTTCCCTGGGGCCTTAAATATATCCATTCCTTAACCAATCCGCCCCTGTGCCACCTACGGCCACCATCAACGGCCATCCAGCCCACTTGGTCAGCTGGCCAATTTCTGTCTGACCTGGCTCTGAGCCTCTGGATCACCTCGTCTAGCCTGGTTCCATGTCTTGTACTGATCTGGCGCTTGCGGGTACCTCCGGCAGCGGTCCTCCAGCGCCCGCACTCTTGACCATCATTTTAAGCCAATCAAAAGGCAGCCTCGGCCAGGTGTATTTCACACCCGGTCGTTAACTCATTCCGAAGTCGCTTCACCACATACGCTACGATGCGTATCGCTTCTTGGCACTCTGTCTTCATACCCCACTGCCTGCGTGAATTGGCAAAGTTCCTCCGCCTGCCGCAAGTAGTCCGGCTTCGTTGGATCAAATTTTGACATCATTATGTGCCGTATCTCCGGCGCTGCATAGTACACAATATTGTTGAGTACGAGAGAATCAGAAGTTCCACCTAGCTCTTATGCTACTGCCAACAAGTACACGTAGTGGAAT
Organism: Sclerospora graminicola; assembly: GCA_001887855.2. NCBI lineage: Eukaryota > Oomycota > Peronosporomycetes > Peronosporales > Peronosporaceae > Sclerospora > Sclerospora graminicola. The sequence continues at coordinate 7,397 of MIQA02005749.1, forward strand.
CAGAAGTTCCACCTACATCTTATGCTACTGCCGACAAGTACACGTAGTGCTTCGTGCTGGTACGTCCGCTACTTTTTCCTCGCCTGAAACAATTTCATTTCTTGTGCTCGCGTAATCTATACGTGAAAAGCCGTTAGCATTTTATTCATTACGTACCATGAGGCTGGCGTTTCACACCACCATGTCTTCATTTGTCTGTTATAATAATTCACAGCTTCTCCAGCTAATAGATCCACCTTAACGTCCTCACTCCACTGAAACCTGCATGTCGCTTCTTAAATGTTAATCTGTCTGAAAAACTTTCTCTCCCATGCGTGAATACCAGGAACCACACCACGATATGTTTCAGTTCCATTGAAAACACTTATCTTTAAAGTGCATTGCTTTGTACTCGGCGTCCTTACCACAGGCGCCTGTATGCCCGGCCCCTTTGTGTTTGTCTTATATTTTGCATACCTTGAACTGGGATCTGTTGTTGATCCCCTGCATTCATCACCTTACCCATTCTGCAACGGGGTAAAGATGTCTGCCGCGGCATGGCTAAGCTATCGAAAGCTCTTCTTACCCTTCCGGCCCGCCAAAAAGGATCCCTTGCCTTCTTGACTTCCTTCCAGCGACGCTTTGCTCATCTTTGTGTCAGTTTTAGGGGTGTGGTATACCGTCCCCTCATCACTCTTCAGGACTCGCATCTCCTCCAGCTTTGGCAGCCTATCCGTTTGCAGCTCCAGCATTTTTGTCACTTGGCCTGACTCCGCCTTCTCCGGAACAATCGTCGCTTTTTGTCACTCGCTTCGCCAGTCCCACTTGGGCTCATAACCTGTGAGCTTTAGCCTTGGTTTTCGTCATTTATCTTCTTAGTCAAATATAATCCCCGTTATGTATCCACGCTATATTTGTTTCCACTAATCTGAACGTAATCTCTACTTTCACTTAACTCCACTAAAAACCAGTAAAGAAAGGGGCTAGCCTAGAGCGCACCAAACCAAAATCTGCACAGCATCCAATCCTGTGCACCCAGTATGTTTGTCTTTACAGTATTACTAGAAGACCTGACATCCGAAAAGCGACATAACTAGAAGTATGTATAGGGTGGCAGCCGGTATTCATTTACACTCGAGCTATAATATTGATTTGTAGAGGGCGCCACGCAGAAAAGGTAGGCACCTCGTCGGGCAACAATCTCGTCTCCTACTACGATACAACCCAAACGATATAGAAAAAGCGCAGCCAACACGAAACTTGCGTTACTGACAAACCATCCACTAGCAAGCACTGTCGACCCTTCGTCCAGTGGTAACAAGTAAGCAAGCCATTGTGTCAACAGCGGGTAAAAAGGATAAAAGGCGTGGAAATGCTCGAAGTCGTAGCCGTATAAGGCTATGTGGAAGAAATAGACGCCGTCCCAGTTGCTCAGCGCTGTTAGAGGGGACCCTTTTGTCTGTAGATGCGACGAAGTGTCGTATGGTGTCACGGTTGAGCTCGTCAATAGCGCTAGAATCGTCACATACGCTCGAGTTGCAACCGCGAAGACGGCGATATTGCGATCAGTTTTCATCTTTATTAACGAAGTTTTACTACATGTACTGTAATGGCACTCTATTTGTCAAGTTACAGAAATTCTGTGATTCAGACGGCGTTAATCAGAACAAGGCAGTCGTGCTACTTGGTCAATTTCTCGCTCGCGACGAATTAATTAAACAAATGAGCGAACGCCACGAGATATAATCAACACGTGCGTCGGATAAACACTCTCTTGCTCTTGAAATTCTCATTTTGTGACGCAATAGCAACCCCCCTCTAGCCAAGCGAGCGTGTCTTCGGCGCCTCCCTCTGCCGCATGCTCCAGCGCCTGCTCCGCGGCGCAAAACCTGCGGAGTTTGCTATAGAGGAACTGGGCGACCTCCAGATGGTCCATATAGCACGCGGGGTTGAAAGCATCAAAGCTGTTGCAGACGTCTCGGTGGTGCTCAGTGAGCCACTGGACAACAGCCAGATGTCCATGCGTGGCAGCCAGCTCAAGAGCAGTAGAAGTCCACCGCAAGTCAAACTGATTCGATTCGTTTTCACTATTAGCCGGCAGCTCTTCATCAACGTAGTCGTAATGCAGCCAGCGCAGCACGGTCACATAGCCTTGACGAGCAGCCTCATCAATAGCTTTGGCATTTATTTGCCATTTACAAATAGTTATGTTGCTTTTCGGATGTCAGGTCTTCGTGTAATTACAATATTTTACAATAAAGACAAACCTACCCTACTGGGTGCACAGGATTGGATGCTGTGCAGATTTTGGTTTGGTGCGCTCTAGGCTAACCCTAAAGAAAGCGTGTTTTTGAGATAGTATGCGAAGAAAGTTTCCCCAGGAAAATGTAAATGTGAATACAGCCAGTACTCTCATTTCCGACATCCCCCCAACCATCGTTTTACAAATCATAATTTTAAAAAGTATTTAGAGGATTTATCATTCAACAAGCATGTGTTCTGTATGTAGTACAGGAGACATGCTTGTTGATTGATAAATCCTCCCAAGGAGCACGTGTGAAGGTTGTTTGGTCGCGTTTTGGGCGTGGAATAACGCCAGAAAAGACGTTGGCGCTTCAAAAAGTGATGACTTGGACGCGAGTTTGGGTTCCATTTATCACCAGGCTACTCGAACAAGAGGAAGAAGTGCGAAGGCTGGAGTCGATGGAAGATGACCACGAGTCAATGACGGTGCCAAGCTTGGGTGGCTCTTGAACCTGCGCCCGTGTAAGCTTCCGCATCCATTGGAAGGTACGACCGAGGTCAGTGGCGTTGAATTGTACTACTAGAGCAAGATACAAACGTTTCAAGACACGTCATCTATCAGTCGTATTTCTAAGCAAAAGATATAAAACCAATCTTCTTTTTTTCAATGGGGACGCCATTCGGTGCTTCATTGCGCTCGTCGCGTATTGAAGACAATCAGAGCCCAATGCTGGAAAATGTTGCGGAGTTTTTTATTTCAAAGAGATCGAGAGATGCCTCGTTATCATCAGAAGATCACAAACGTGACGTTTTACTACAACTGCTGAAGCAAATTACGGAATTTTTAGAGCACAAAGAATCAAATAGTTCTTGTCTAGCTGCGACTAAAGAATGGCGAAAAGTCGTAGTCGACGATTAGAGAGCAGCATTTTATTTCAAGTCTGCGAAGATCGGATGAGTCGACTTAAACATCGGTATAGTAGCAAGTTGGGTTAGGTGTTGCAAGGCATGTTTCATTAATTATTTTGTTTATGGATAGACTCGACATAACAACGAGATGGAAGAGTGGAGTACACAATCCCCGCAAAATTTGGTAGCTGAAGCTATTGTTCAGAGCTTTTGGCAAATTTAATGGGTCTAAAAATGAATGAAGAGGAAAAGTTAGACGTAATGCGGCAACTGCATGTGCATCTGCAGAAAGACGAGGAATTGGTGCGTGGTGGATAACTGAGTTTTCTATCACCATTTTAGACTGATTGTGGTATGTTTAATGCTGCAAATTAGAGCAAGCAGGTAGCATGGAGAGTCCACAAAATATGCAATAGGTTGACTGGGCATCAACCAATGACGCATCTTTACAGTTTGCTGGAAAACAATTGATGACCAGAAGAAGGAAAATATTCGACTGCGTGCACAAATTAAAGAGCTCAAACGCATGGATGATGAGTGCGATTCAAGTTCATCCTTCTACGCTTTCCTCTTTGATGACAAACCGACGAAAGTGATTAATCTGCTACGTTCTGATGTTTTGATTCCGCATCATCACAAGAACTTAAATTATCTTCAGCATCACATTCAGAAGCTGGAAAAGGCTCTACTGCATGCAAGGCGTTCGTGTAAAATATGCCAGGACTGGGATGGTTCAAAGTCAACTTTTGACTCCAGTCGAAGTATTTAAATGTTTTCGTTACGATCTCACAGTGCCAAAAGAAACGATTAAACACGTACGCAGATATTGCGAAAGAAATGTGATGAGTGCCACAAATATTGTTCATCGCGTTTTGCTCTGTAATGAGAGAGAAAGCATTTTCAAACGCAGGTTTAAATTGCTGCTTCAAGCTGAAAATGAATCATGAATTTTTTTCAACATAAAAACTTCCCACTCTCCTCGGCTCTACTTTCAGCAAAAAAAACAAGCAAGCGCATCACCGCCCAAACCATTCCGAATCGGTTGGGCCTTCACGGTCAGAATGTCTTTGCTACTGCTATAGAACCATAGGACCACAGATTTTTTTGTGTTTTAGAGGACCTACCGACATTGGAATTCAACCAATCATAATCGTTGTAAAATATAGATTTATGGGTACCTTTGTACTGCCAATCAGAGCACCCCATCTTGAAAAAACACATAACCCTGCTATAGGACCAGCATTTTTGACAGCGAATATCACAAGGTACAGATGCGTTTTCGTTCTAATTTTTTTATATGTTATAGCTACTAAACTAACGTATATGTAAATATAATTTTGAAGTTTTTTTTTTAATTTTAAGATGCCTAGAGGCTCGACTCTCTCGGAATTCTAAAAAGGACAGATCAACGCATTAAAATCAGCTGGAAAAAGTGAAAGAGAGATTGCAAATAGTATCGAAAACAGTAGTTCATAATTATTTGTCCAATCCTACTGAGTATGGAAAGCTTCAAGGGGGAGGAAGACCGAAAATACTGAGCGACGCTTCTCGACGATTGTTGGTCAGAGAGGCAAGGAAAGGTATTTACAGTTCTGGACAGCTTAAAAAAATGTTAAATCTTCCTGTCTCCAGTCGTACAATCAGAAATGAGCTTTCCAATGATCCCACAGTCCAGTACAAGAAGAAGAAAAGTGCTCCAAAGTTGAAAAAGCATCACATTGAGGCGCGGTTGAAGTGGGCAACTGAGAGGGTCACGTGGGATCATCAATGGGACAATATTATATTTTCTGACGAGAAAAAAATAAATTGGATGGTCCTGACGGCTTTCAGTTTTATTGGCATGATCTGAGAACGGAAGAAAGTATTTTTCCAAGCGACAGTCAGGTGGAGGGTCGGTGATGATTTGGGGGGCATTTTCAAGCAAGGGAAAGTCCAGTTTAGCTATTCTTTCGGGAAATCAAAAGAGTGGTGATTACTGCAGGACCCTTGAAGACCATTTACTGCCATTTGTAGCGCAATACCATCAGTCAAACTGGATTTTTCAACAGGACAACGCTTCAATTCATCGTTCGAAGGTATCAACTGAGTGGTTCAGATCCAACAATATCGATGTTATGCCGTGGCCAGCGTTATCACCTGATCTGAATCCAATTGAAAATCTATGGGGACTACTTGCTAGGTGTGTTTACGGGGAAGGGAGGCGATTTGATACCATCAATGACCTGAAAATTGCGATACTTCAACACTGGGAGCGAATCGACTCGGAATACACAAAAAAAATAGTCCGGTCAATGCAAAAACGATGTGTTGCAGTTATTACAACTCGTGGGAGTAAGATAAATTACTAACAATCATTTTTTAATATACATTGAACCTTTTATTATGATTTATATTGTTACGGTCTTTTGTTTTTTTCCAGGTCAATTTTCCAAGATTCGGTGTTTCTCAATATAGGTTGATCCGATTGGTAAAACAAAGACACTACAATACCGATATTTAAAAACAATTATGATTGGTTGAATTCCAATGTCGGTAGGTCCTCTAGTATCGTCTAAAACGCAAAAAAATCTGTGATCCTATAGTTCTTTCCACCACTGTATCCCAACCCATTCACCAAGCTTGCGCTCAAGCGCTGGTGCCGTAACCTTGAGTGGTTTACGCCGCTTCCCACCGCCGTATGTCCTGTTCACAATTTTGTCCGACTGCTTAAAAATATTGCACACTGTTTTGCGTGCGGGGGGGGGGGCTGCGAGAGTTTGAACTTGCTCGCGGCCCACTCAGCACATTGAGAACAAGTTTCATTACATGCGTTCCTTGGTACAGGTCAAATGACTTAGAACCGAGTATTTGAACACTCAAGAACAGGTCGCGGATGTGATGACAAAGGCGCTAGCGCGCGTCAAAATTATTAAGTTCCGGATGTAGTACCACGAAATGCAGCGGCGTATGCTCGAGAAGGACAAAAGCTATCAAAGGAAGAAGCTATAGAAACAGGAAAGGATAAGTGCTTTGGACGATGGATTGAAGTAATGGAGAAAGTTGCAGCTCCGGGGGAGCAGTCAAACTGGAATAGTAGATTAGATCCGCAGGGCTTGACAGAATGGCGGGTCAGCGCAAGGCGCTAGATTCTAGAGCAGGGCTCAAAGAAACAATGGTGAGTCAGCGCAGGGCGCTGAACTCAAGGATAGTCTCATTAAAAGAAATGGGAGTCAGCGGGGGGCGCTAAGACTCCTTACCATATCCCATCTACACCCATACCGCACGCTCTATATATATTAGGTTAGGCTCTATATGTTCGAAATATCTTATCTTTTCGCATGTTCCGATCCACAGTGGGTAGTCGTTCTTATACCGTTTCCAACACTCTCCTCGACAAAGATAGAAGGGGAAATTGAGGAGGGAATTCCCGACCAGTGGTTGCCTCTCGATACCGTGGACCCCAAAAACCATCCACCAGGATTTGGAGGTTGGTACCCCGACCAAGTCACCCACCGGGTCGCTAGCTTTGCATGTGTCATCTCAGGCTTTTCCGTGCTTTTCTGATTCAGCGCTCGATGGCCATCCACCGTCCCATGTTTGGTGCAAAATAGGTGCCACGGAGAAACTTCTTACTGACAGTGAATACATGTACATGAGCTGTATGCACTGTAGTTGATAAATTAGTGCCTATTAAAATACGTTTGTATAAATGCGAAACAGGTAATAGATTTTGCTTGGTGTCGGACGAAAAGTGTCAAGGTTAATGTTATTTTTCTGGAGAGCCTGAATAGCCTTAATGTTCAGGATAAGGTTGCCTCATGTTATCTGTCTTCTCTACCTGATTTAACTTTACACCTATTATTTGTATTTAAGGCAAAGTTCACCTATGTTCTGGAACAGCTCAGTTGAAAAATGGGAGCATCTGATTGGTCATACGGTGGTCGCTATCTCGATTGGCCCAACCGACCTCAAAGAGGTCGGCTGAGTCAACAGATCCTCAGTTATAAAATTATACAGGAATTTTCACCCAAACCTCACAGACATGGATGACACATTTTTTCATTTCACAATTTTTGAAAGGTCGGTGTGTCTTCTCAAACTTGGTTGGCCCTGCCTCTAACTGATGTGACTCAAACAGAGGTGAACGTTTCCCTTACGAGATGAAATTGGACGATTTGCTCGAAAAACCTGCTCAAATAGTTCATTGATTGAGCAGATTTGAAAGACTGGAAATCGGTAATATGTTAATTTTAATTCAGGTTAGCTCAGGCTTACCGTCTCTTTTAACCTGACCCAACCTTAAACGGAGCCTTCAGGTTGAGGTGATGGGTAACCTTACCCTTGACATCTCTATCTGTGTGCAAAAATAGTCTGTGTTCGGAATTAGTCTGGCACAGACTAATTAGGTAAAGAAAAATTAATGAATTATTTTATTTGTGTGGAAAAATGGGGATATATGGATATGAAAAGCGGCTTGACTGTCCTTTAGAGAGTTGTAGTTCATTACAATACTGGTCAAAAGGTAGTTACAATATACAGGTAAAATATAAGCGTTAAAGCATATCGACTCCTTAAAAAGCAGATTTAGATGAAAAAGTAGAAGGTCTGGCCTAATAATTAATTTCTTGATAGCCCTCGCAGCTATCAGCTTTTGCATTTTTGGTGACTACTGTTGAAATTCAGGTTTCGGTAAGAGAACATGTTGAAGTGTTTCTAAGTTTTGGATTTTTATTACACTTTAGAAATAGTTACATTACTAAGGCGTGACAATATTAGGACCAGTTACTAAACCAAGATGGCGGCGCACAATCGCGCAAGAAGTTTTATAAAGGTTTTAACGAACTAATATATTTCTCAGTTTTACATTTACTCTTTTCTTCCTAGGCTTCCATTATCCGCTTTTGCGTTCTAACAGGTTATGAGCCCAATACCAATTGATGAGGGAATTGAAGGTTTTTTTCGGCACAGCCGTGAATCAAGATGCTGGTACAGACGACCAACGCAGAAGGCACACGGTGGACGACGAAGAAGTAAAGGACGCAGAAGTTCACGGAAGAAACAAGCGTCAAGGAGAAGTGAAAGAGTTGATCCTCAAGAAAATGAACAAGAAAACATTTGGAAACATCACGAGGATCGGATGACCACAAGTTGGAGAGTGTTTTTCGAAATGGCGACCAACGAATGCGACTGGAATCATTGGACGATGGTCTGGGGGTATTGGATCACCTCAACCAAATATGACAGGTGCCGTTCCAGGACAGTATTCACAAGGTTGGTAGGGAAACGCACCGCATTTCCAGCATCAAAGGCAATTCCCTACTTCGAGGGAAACCAAGCTACAAATCGAGGAATTTCTGGGCGTCGAAGTTTATAAAGGACTGGGAACAGACTTCAAGGAATGGGGTCTGACGTTTATGCGTCAAGTGGCGATTGCTGAAGGTGCCTGTGGTTTTCCCTGGAGCGAGGCGATAAAGATAAATGTCGTAGGACATTACCTCAGTGGAGCTGCGGAAAGATATTTCGATAAACAAGTTTCGGTTTGGTGGAATATAAACCCGACGTTGTGGTACGCATTAGACCAAATGTTGGAGACATTCAAGCCGAACATCTCAACAGTGCAAGGCATGAAACTATTGACCGCAAGAAATGACCCAAAAAGAATGTAGGCAGAACATCTCCTATACCTGGTGGCGGTAGGTGAAGCTTCTGGATGTAGAGAAAGAGCTGATTTTGGAAAATTTATTGAAGTATTCGGCGCCTGAGTTGAAGAGCACTCTTTCGGCCAGATACGACCCGACGCGTGTAGATCACCTTAAACACGCCGAGCAACTGACCCAATTTGCGCAATGGTTGGAGCAAGACACGCTCCCAAGAAACATGCATAAGGATACAATCAATCAAGTTCAAGATAAAGAACTAAATAAATGTTTCAAGTGCGGCCGAGCTGGCCAAATCGCGAGATACTGTAGAAGTGGGAGCAACAAGACAAAAAATATGGATAAAGACGTCAAATTTACGCTTTGCGTCCAGAACCGAAACAAAGCTGAAGTTTTGGAGTGGATCTTGGACAGCGGATCAAGCAGACATCTCGTAAAAGACGTTAAGATTTTGGAAAATAAAGAGGATTGTGACCTGGAATGCGTTTACCGGGCAATCAGGTGTTAAAACTGTCCATCAAAAGGTCGGTACTCCTCAACGTGAAAGCAGAAGGAGAAATGCAACAAGTAAGGCTTACGGACGTATATTTCGCAGAAAAATCGTCAAAAATATCATTTCATATGGAAAATTGGAGCAAAAGGGCTACGTGCTGGATCACAACGACAAAAAACGTCGCATAATCCAAGAATCAAGTGGAAAAGTAGTTTTTGAGATGCAAAGAATACATGACGTATTGATTGTGGACACTATATCAATCACGAAAACAGTTTTGATGGTTCCGTATACTCGGTGATTGAAGGGTCCGAATCAAGCACAAAAGACGACATTCAGGAGGGGTCACTGATGCATTTCCATACCCGACTTGGCCATTTAAACTTCGATACGATCTAGAAAATTGCGAATGATCCAAACTCCGGTATAAGACTAACGGACCGGACGCGCAAAAATTGTTTTACGTGTGCCCAAGGCAAGCAAACGAAGAGCGCACAAAACAAAAAGGACAGTGGACAAAACGCGCCGATAGATTGAGTGGGCGGTGTCATCTGCAGCGACCTAAAGGGTCCGATGACACCAAAAGATCGACGTGAAAACAGATATCTCGTGAACTTTGTGGATCACAAATCTAATTATTGTCGAGTTTTTCTGGCCAAGACGAAGGACCAAGCGGCCAGGAAATTCGAGCAATTTCTAGTTTTTTTAGAAACGTTTTGACTCCCGCATTAACTTGCTTAGGACGGACGGCGGCGCAGAATACAATAATGTGGATTTATTTTGTCGGAAACAGGGGTGGAACGTCAAATTAGTGAAGCTAACAATCAAGCTTCGAGTGGGATGGCAGAGAGGATGCATCCTACCATCCTGAACTTGGCTAGATACATGATATTTTTGCGTGCGGGTTACCACTATATTTTTGGGGAGACGCGGTAGAATATTCGGTGTATATTCACGAAACCCCACACAAAACGAGCTTCATCTTTGGAGATATTGACTGGAATCTAGCAAAATATTGGTGACATCGTGGCGTTTAGAAGTCCATGCGCGGTGTTCAACAACACAAAAAGGAATTCGCCAAAGCCAAGGGCACAAGTTGGAATGATTGTCGAGAAGTCCGTTGAAACGAAGGGGTTTCGGGTATATTTGCAAAATGACCATGTGATTATCGTATTTAAGCACGAACGAAACATCGGAACGCTTAATCAAAAGCAGAACGCGCAATTTCAAAGGCTTTCGATGGAAAACCAGCGGGAAAAGGCAACGAAAATGAAGAAAGTTCAGGGCAAGAAGGAGCTGATGAACAACCCGTTGAAGAACAACAAAAAAATATAGAATGGATGGAAACTCGCGCAAAAGGCTCGGGGCGAGTAAACTCGGTGATTATTAAAGATCCCATCAGATTTAAACAAGCCATTTCAAGCGACCAAGCAGAAAAATGGAAGATTGCGATGAAGGATGAAATTTAAGCCCTAGAAGACAAACATACCTGGAAACTTGTGACCGGAATGAAACCATTACGCTCGAAATAGGTGTACTAGACCAAGTTGGACCAAAACGGAGCAGCAGAACAACATAAAGCACCGCTCGTAGCGTGTGGAAATGAACAAGTTTATGGACTCAACTATCACGAAACATTTCGGCAGTAATGGATATGACGACAGGAAGGGTGATCCTGGCGATGTCCACATTCTGGAACGTGGCAGCAAGGCATGGCGACGTGGCGAATGCGTACGTAAAAGCAAGCAAAGAAAAAGACGTCGAGATATATCTGAAAAATCCACCTGGTATAGAAATCTCATATGAACCTCTGAATGAATTGCGAGTACACGAAAAAAAAGAGCTGTTGCTGCGCCTAGAAAAAAGTTTGTATGGGCGAAAGCAGGATGGTCGGCTGTGGAACCAACTGCTTCATGACACTATCTCGAAGAATGGCTACAAACAACGTTTTTCGGATTCCTGTCTTTACGTGAAAACTGATCAAGATGGGATTACGTTGGTAGGAACTTACGTGGACGACTTACTGTTAACTGGTACCAGTATCACACGAGTCGACAAGTTTTTGGACGGGATCAGTGAGCTACAACTTAGAGACTTGAGGAAAGTTACGAAGTTTTCGGGATACGAATTGAAACGACGGAAAACGGATATAATTTAGACCAAGGATCTACCATATGCGATCTGATTGGAAAGCTGGGAATGAATGATTTAAACCCAGTAAGTACACCAATAAGACCAACGAAGATATTGGAGAAGAAGAAACAGAACCTCCGACGAAATAAAAAAACAAAACCCCATGTATTTCGGATTTTCAATCGTTAGCTGGAAGTTTACTTTGGATTGGTAGATGTACGAGACCGGACATCATGTACGCGGTTCATCGGATGACGAGAGCTACTCATGCTCCAACAATTGGACACTGGAAATTGGCGAAGAAGGTAATGCAATACCTTAAAGGAACTTCAAGTCTGAAAATTCCGAATGGAACAGATTCCAACCAACACTGGAACGATTTCGATTGACGGGTTCAGCGACGCTGATTATACAGGAGACAAGCATGATTGAAAATCGATGGCCCGTGGGCTACCAAGACTAAACGGAATGAACGTTGGTTGGGTGTGCAAAAAGCAAGGACGAATTTTGCTATCGATCATGGAGTCGGAGTTTATAGCGAGATGGTTGCACAGGAGATTCTTGGATTGCGAGAGCTAATATTGGAGATTGGAATAAAGGTGATTCAACCCATGGCTACCAAGATGGATAACCAAGCTGTCATGAACCAATTGGACAATGAAGAGAGCAGTGCAAGAGCCAAGCACATTGACATAAGGTTCAATTTCATCAAGGATTCCGTCAAGAAAGGTGTGATCAAGACGATATATGTGGAGACCAATAAGATGCAAGCGTATATATTAACGAAAGTTTTACACGAACCTAAGCTATTGGAATTACGCACAATGGTTGGGATCATTTAAATGCAGCGAACGCACGCCGAGAAGAAGTGCTGAAATTCAGGTTTCGGTAAGGGAACATGTTGAAGTGTTTCTAAGTTTTGGATTTCTAGTACACTTTAGAAATAGCTGTATTACTAAGGCGTGCCAATAATAGGGCCAGTTACGAAACCAAGATAGCGGCGCACAATCGCGCAAAAAGTTACATAAAGGTTTTAGAGAACTAATATGTTTTTCAGTTTTACATTTACTCTTTTCTTCCTAGGCTTCCATCATCCGCTTTCGCGTTCTAACAACTACACCCCTTAAGTCTGTCATTTGAATCCCTGAAAAGCACGAATAAATTAGCCTGATGCAGGTCAATGCAGAGAAGATATTGTTAGCTTTTGAGACCGTTGCACTTCCTGACGTGTGCACCAGGGGTGTGCGGTATTAGTACCGGTAGTGGTTAGTACCGGTATTAAACACTACCGATACCGATAACGGGAACTTTAATGTAGGTATGAAGAGTACCGTACCGATACCGCCCTGAGTAATGTTGTATCAATCACTACCGAAGTCTGAAATTATGATATTCAGTATCGATAGTATTCACCGTCAGAGCCAATCTAGGTACTCGTTACTGATAGTATTTACCGTCCATACTAATCTCAGTATTACAGTAGTACCGACTATATCGGTATCCAGAGTGAATATTTTATCTCGGTATATTGATATTGCAACGTAGAGATGATAATGATATTAATGTTTTTACACTCCTTATCTATGTAGCGTCACATATGCTTCGTTTGACATTCAAGCAAAAGATAAGGAGGTGGACAATTAATTGATGGCAATGATAGTAAATAGTATCTTTATCTGATTACTATCGAGTATGTCGAGCCAGCACCACCAATATGTTTTATAAGCAATTAGATTTACATTTTCATGAATAAATATGACCAAAAGTATGCAAATTTATACAAAAACTATTAACGCTATCACTAGACCCAAAAGAAGAACTAGGGGAGCATTATGGCTGTTAGTTTTTATAATATAGCAGTTTTTCGTTAATAAAAGCCGTCTTTTATGTTGTAGAGAGGAAGTTAAGAATATAAACAACAATTTGTGGTAACCTTTGACAACTATCTACTAGGATACTAATGAATTAAGTAGTCATAAGTATCCTAGTAGATAGTTGTCAACGCGCAAGTGTTCCCCCAGCTTCCGTCCGTTGTAACAGGGCTGATGTCACGCGGCTTACACTGTAAGTTGCAATGAGGAAGCGTGCATAGTTTACTTTAAATAAACCTAGGTAGATAAGTAATTAATGTATTAACTAATTATCGATTAAATATATATATATATTAATATATATACACTTAAGACGTGAGTGCTAGAAGGTAAGTTTAAGAGTGAATAT
>MIQA02005769.1:0-26300 GCA_001887855.2 Sclerospora graminicola
TAGCAATAGCCACTTCCTTGTTTATTCGTATCGTAGTCCCCGTCCATGGTACGGCTTATTTCCTCCTCACTACCGGTACTGTAATTTCAAGCTGAAGCTAGTTTTCCCGAAATATTGCTCCGAGAATCACCACCTACACGTCGTATCTCTTGTTCTGTAAATTTGACGTGAAATCTTCAATCCATTGTTTAAATGCTCCGTTGTGAGACAGATCCAGCTGGTTTACATTTTCTGAATGGGTTGTATGGAATTATCAGCCTTGTCGGTCGTAACAACTCAATAACGGATAATACCGAATAAAGGACCACACCCAAATTGAAGACCTCCCGCGACTTAGTGACATAATGGTGGAGGTGACCAAAAATACGAGCCCTCACCCAATTTGAGGACCGGTCATCAATTCCGTGGACGATGACTAGGTGAAATGAGTGGCTTCAATCCACGATCCTGCAAAGCCACCAGTTCCACTCGCCACGTCTCCATCGTCGCCGTGGTCTCATTTGCATTCAGGAGCGATGGGTGTCAAGCGTGCGACGATCCGTCTGCACCGTAAGGTGGAGGTGATCGACTGGATCGAGGAACACGGTGGTGGCGTACCCACACGGGCCGTCAAGCACTTCAATGCCGACGGGTGGCGTCTGACCGGGAGGATGTGCCGCAGGTGGTACGCGAAACGTGACGTTCTTCGTGAAGCTGTGGCGGAGTCAAGTGGTACGGTGTATCGTGTGCCCGGTGCGGGAAGGAAGCCTGTCCTCCATGGATACGAGGCTGACTTGCTCGACATGATCGTCGAACGACGCGTTCGCAAGGAGAAGGTGACTCGTGCGTGGATCGCCGAAGCGGCCGTCGTGTTTGGTGTGGCAGACTTTGTGGGCTCCGACCACTGGGTCTCATGCTTCATGCAGCGCAACGGCCTATCGCTGCGCCGTACAACCAACCTGACGACGCTCAGCGACGACGACATCACCAGCTGTGCCGTTGCCTACATGAAGTTCTTGCAGGACGCCCGTGCGACGATGGATCCATCACGCCATCTTGATGGACGAGACGGCTGTGTACTTCGAAGACCCGCGACTTCGTACGGTGGAGGTGACCGGTGCGCAACATGTGGTGATGAAGTCAACGGGTTTCCAGTCCATTCGAATCACTGCCGTTCTCGCTGTCACTGCTTCGGGCGAGAAGCTGACGCCTCTTCTCGTTTGGAAAGGCAAGTGCGAAACACTGACCACGGTGAACGGGTGCTGGGTGGCCCAACAACCACGAGCATGGGTTGACTCTTTGCTGCTGCTCAAGTGGATCGATCGTGCGTTCCCATTGCTGTGGATGGATGAACAGAAGCACCTGGTGTGGGATTCGATGCGGACGCACATCAGCGCCCCAGTCAAGGACCACTGTGCCAAGCGCAAGATCGACATGTGTGTGATCCCCGGCGGTATGACGCCCTACCTCCAGGCCGGTGACATCGGCATCTACAAGTCGTTCAAGGACAACATGAGCCCGATCATCGACGAGTGGAAGCGCTCTGAACACGTGGAGTACACGAAGGGTGGTAACCCCAAGCAACCATCGGTTGATGTCGTCATTGGATGGGTGCGCCAGGCGTGGCGCAGCGTTCCACCAGAGGTTGTGAAGCGTTCAATCGCCAAGGCGGGTTTCAGCGACGACGTGAGCGACTGGCACATCGCCACCCATGACGTCTACGGGCAGCGATTATACGATGCATGGCCAACGGCTGATATCAGCGATGTGACTCGCCAAGAGCTCGAACTTTGCGATGCTCTTGACGACGTCACGATCATTGATTTCTAAAGGTCGCGACTACTGACTCTGACACGCAAAATAAACCGTCGCTCCCACTTGCGCTTGCTGATATCCCATTGCATAAACCTACCTTGTTTTGAAACTGGACCTGCGAAGACACCTTGATTAGTAACAAAAGCAAGCCCGCATGTTCATTGCGGCGGTGGGACTCGAACCCAGAGCAGTGGCATCGGCTGGGCGGGCACAACACCACTGCACCAAATTCGAGGACCTGGAATAGTGGCCCTAACCGAATTGAAGACCGATGTCACAAAAAATTGGAAGGGAGGGGCCTCTATATATTTGTGGTCCGGTCTTTTATTCGGTATTATCCGTTAGTTAAAGATGCTTGGAAGTTGTCAGCTTCACTCACGCGAAAATGTCCTTCAGTTGCAGTAAAAACAACTAGGATAGTGTGTGACACAAAATTATTGTGCAATCCCGTTTGTGTACGCCTGCCACAATGGTAACCCAAAGAGTCAATAGGGCAACGAATCTGGCGCTGGGGTGGTGGACAGAAAACTCGCGCGTCTCCTGTAACTTTTTAAGCTTTTTCTGCCGTAGTTGTTTGTTGTTAGAACGTAGTCTATTTACCGGTAGTATACTTAACGGGCGCCTTTATTATCATCCCCAATACAGATGTGTATCTAGTGCGTGTTCGACACAACTCCTGCACCGCTACATCAAGCGAAAAGATTTCAAGCATCTGTATACAAGCATATCCATACGATACCTAAGCCGACGTTCGTCTCCCGGGCTAAAGCGTACATAGTAGCCTATAGTTAAGTTCTAAATGGACTACCTATATTATTAATCACCCCCAAAACCATAGACTCGCCCCCAATATACAGTAAAACCCATGATAGGTTCGAATATGATACAGCAGCCAATAGAGAATAAAACATGAGCAAAAGATTTTTTTGAAGAACAATTAAAGCACCTCCGATTTTTATTAACGATAATTTCACATTCCATATCGCTATTGACTTAACGCGCACAAATTTATTCTTGTTTGTGTCAACGGTAATACTACTGTACCATTTGTAACCCTGCATATACTTAAGTACTTTAGAAATTCTCTCTTGAATTTTGCAATAGATATCATTAAAGATGCAGCAGGTGCCACCAAAGCTACATCTCTGTACGATTTTACAGAGGGCTATATATTTCACGGTAACAAAACAAACTTTTACAGGGCTCAAAATACCGTGATGACGATCGTCCATCGACGGATTTTTTTATCGCAAAATTATTTGGAAGCGTGCGGCACGAAACATTCCAGTGCGATGCAACAACGACTTCTACAAGCATGTCAAGCGGTTTTACAACGGAAACAATTCGCCAGATCTGTGATCCAACAGAGTAGGAAGCGGCTGCACAACGAGAACACAAGTGGCTCAAAACGCACGAAATAGTCGGCTCCAAAAGGAAATAAATGGGTCAATCGGCATCTTCGATAAAAAGCAAAGCAACCGACGACTCCAGTGATCTGATCAAGTAAAATAAAGACATCTTCTGTTGAATTTCATTGTGTTCACAATGATACTTGACGTGGAAAAGCTAAAGAGATAACAGGCTTCGTACTTTGTATACTTTGACGGCACACTGTACATTTTCGAACCTACATGGGTTTGGCTGTATATTGGGGTGAGTTCTATGGTTTTGGGTGATTATAAAGGCTCCCATACTTAACTATTAGCGACAATAAGTTCCTTAATGCTCGATGTAAACCGTTCTCTGATCGATCCTCATCCCGTCTAGGCGGAGGTAAACATTTTCGACGATCAATTGGACGGTCTTGCATCACACCATTAATGCTCTCGAGTCATATCTTTGTTGTGTCCCTCGTAACCTTGAAGCTGGTCTCGACTTCTCGTACTCGATTACTGCTTGGACTTGCGTTATAGTCTTTTTCCACAATAATCCAAAATGTTCGTGAGCATTCCGACGAATCCCTTTAAAACGTGATCATTCCAAATCTGCCAGAGCCATGTTAATCCGATCGAACACAACGCACAGCATAATCTAGACATCTCCTTGTTGCACGCTTTGGCTTGGTGCCCGCATCGGTGGTATAGTCTTTCCATTATTAGCGGCGAAATAGGAGGCGCTTGCCGTGAGGCAAAGTGCCATTTTAGTAGGTTCAGATCTCCCTGATCTGCCCACCAACCGTTCCATAAACTTAAAATGCGTGTCCAAAATTTTTGAGCACGCGTACACCCCCACACAATATGTGTGACCCCTTTCCCGGGTGCTTGGCAATGTTCATCCATTGTGCACCCGCCTTTTGATGAATATCCATCGTAAATGCAATTTAGTTGGAACGTAGCCATCCTATACAGACACCATCGTTGGTAATCGGATAACAGATGATCATGTTCATATGTCCTTCGTCGACTGCTCCTGCACATATCCATTCCAAGTATCGCTCTTTCGTTTCCTCTGACATCTGGGCTCCATACTCCATTGCATGTCATCCATTGTTTTGGCGTTCAAAAACGTTTTAATGGTCCAGGCTTTCCCAAATACTGTCCCACTGTGATCCTTGGTGAGCAGAGGATAATCGCCAACAGCCATCTGCCGACTTTTGCTCTGGTATGTCCTTTCTCTGCTGTGCACTACGCCTTCCATGAGAAAGTTGTCTCCGAAACCCTCTGTACTTGCAAGTCTCGTATCCGGAGTTTCCGACATCTCTCGCATTTCTGTAGTGATAGTGAACGTGCCTGTTGCTCTGCTATCCATGGGTTTGCTTACCATGTATACTCTCCCCAGAAATGTGCCAGATGTCCCGGACCTAACCCGTGCCATGGAATCTTCTCTAAAGATGCCTCGACTGTTACAACGTCCCCACTGCGCACTCCTATCGCTGGCTGTACCTTTTGCGTTTCACAACTATCGCTTCGTGTTGATAGATGTTCAGTCACGTACTGGTCTAAGTTGTTTTTCTCTTCCTCGGTGGGACCCAAAGCATGTGCCAAAGATCCCCTTAGCATCGCGACTGCGCTTCCTCTGTGTAGTCGTCGTTCAGTATGACCTGCATCACAACAAGAAAACCACATGTAAGAAGCGCTACTTTAGCATAGCTGTGTCCAGTTCCTCCACATAGTATTGTATCGATCTGGCGGTTCTAATAACCACATCGCGGCTTTTTTAACCGTCAATGTGTGTAGCGCTGCAGGTATTGAAATGATCCCGAGTCCTCCGGCGTAAAGAGAAGCGATGGAGATATCTTACGTCGCCCCCTTCTGTGTCCGTAGACTTACTCCAGATAAACCGCTTCTGAAGTGCCACATCCTCACGTAACGTATGCTCTGCTGGCAAAAACGCTTTCGCGGTGAACAAGATAGCTGGCACTGCAATCGCATTGAAAAGTGTCACTCTTTCATCCACTGATGTTCCACACTTAGTGGCTATGAGAAGCCGCCGTTGAATTGCTCTGATCCTGCCTGTCCAGTTTTGGCTTTGAGTGAAGAATGTCCAATCTGATATTCATGGTACCGTACCGTTTCACCCTGTCGCAATGCCGGTACATTGTACCATTCCTTGGGTTGTATATCAGTTTCCACAAAAATGACTTGACTCTTTTCTGGTTGCATACGTAGTCCTGATAGTTTTCCAAACGTCTCTACGATCTGCAGTGCATTTGCCATTTGCTTCCCTTCTCGGAAAAAAATGTACAATTGTCTACGAAGGCTGCGAATTTGTGTTCCCATTGTGTCGTTTTACTTCGTAGCGTAATACCATCTATGCCCTCATCCTGTGTGATAGCTAGTCCCAGCGGTTCAACCGCAATGATAAAAAGTAGTGGAGAAAGTGGACACCCTTGGCGGATACCAGATACAATCGGTATCGCCTCGGACAATTCCCCATTTACTAGGAATTTCGCCGTCGTTCCATCGTGAATCCTAGTCATCAATCAATGCGATAAACCTCTGCGAAAAACCAAATTTCTTGAGCACCGACATCAAGTAATCCCTGTCGATAGTGTCGTAAGCCTTGGCAAAATCAACCAGTAGCCTTCCTCCACTCTCCTCCGCACTTTTAACCATCGGTACCTGTCGGAATTGTTTGAGCATGTCTAGCATTAATACCACAGCTCGATCCATACGCCTTCCATGCACGAAACCTTGTTGCGCTTCACCAATTAATCTACCCAAAAATTGTTGTACTCGAGCTGCCATCACCTTCGCAAAGACCTTGTAGCTTATCTGCAGTAAAGAGATTGGCCTGTAGTTCATCGCGTTGTCTGAATCCCCCTTCTTCTATAGAGGGTCTTTATCGCTGTAACGTGTTGGTTGCTCTCCCAGATGGCTGTGCGCCTAATGATGGCAACTGAGCACCTTCTTCCACACACACACACGCGAACTTGTTTGGAATGCTCAATTCCTGACCATGCTCAGAGGTTGTATCCGTCATCTTTATCGCTGTAACGTGTTGGTTGCTCTCCCAGATGGCTGTGCGCCTAAACAGTATTACTGTAAAACCTGTATTAGAACCCCATCCCTCGATTTGAACCCCCCCCTTGAACAGAACCCCAGGTCCAGCTGGGGTTAATTCTACAACCCCATCCCTCAAATAGAACCCCTCCCAATTTAACAGTACGGTGCATAAAATTAATTATCGGTTCAATTAGGGAAATTCTAAGTGTACCTCACCCCCTTTTTACGTGTACCTCGCTTTTGTTACATGTACATCACTTTTGGTACGTGTACCTATAGTTAATTGGGCTAAATAGACTGCTATAACAGCAACAATAATACCGGTATTGCGTATGACTGGCAGCGGGCAAGGCGCGTGCAATTGTTTTGTAATTACGTAGGTCAAGAATTGGTGAAACTTTTAAAGCACTTGAGAGCGCATTCCGACGAGAAGTGCAAGCACTGGCCAAAGAACTGCAGCTGTGCCGTGGAACTGCCAAGTCCGAAGTCATTGTGAAATACGCAATGCAGTTCCTGATCGACAATCCCGAGGACACGATTTACAGTCTGCCGCTTTTAACTACTCCGCCATTTCTCCGTTATATTTGGATGACGGAGAAATGGCTAAGTGGTTAAAAGTGGCAGACAGTAAATTTGTCCACGAACTATGACACGTGCTACAACAATTAGAGGAACAGTGTCTTCATTTATCCAGAGAGGAACGATGTATATTCCACTCCTTTCGTATTGTATTATATTTTTCAGTCTTTGTGTGGTCCAATTCGGCTTGGTGTGATTGGTTCCATTTCGTTACGACTAATTCAGCGTATCAGTAAGCTTAGCCATATGAAGTAGAAAGGATACTTCTTTGACATTACGTGTCACTATACTTGGGCACGCATTATGCAGATGACTACATGTATGTTACTTCGGATGAAGGTAGGGATGTCCCTAGTAATATTGTCAGCAATAGTGATAAAATAGGTACGCCATCTAGAAAAGGAGAAAATCGAGATAGCCCTCGAACCTCTCAAGTCTACATACAGTCTAGTTGCTGATTGTTCCTTAAAACGACCAGCGCAGTCTCGGTCTCACCTTCAATCACCGCTTTTCTAGCAATGGACACTCGCTCTTCATCGCGTTTGCAACTGTATCTGTGGTATGCCAGTCAAACTACACGTTTGGTGTGCCTCCTCCGTCTTCCTGAGCAAATCCATTGGTGTGATACGAGATGTTCGGTGGGGGATCTAAAATCTACGCTTGTGCACCGACACATGCCATCAGCTAGGCGCATGCAAAAGCATTCACGGTGAGCCAATATAGATGCTCGTTTGGTAAGTCATCCTATTATCGTTGTATTTGCTCTGTGTGAGTTTCGTTTTAAGTAAAGTGGGTACCTACCCTATTCCTTAAGCGAAAGCGATTTTCTTTTTTTCTCAAATAGAACCCCCCCTCGAATATAACCACACGTCTGAGTGGGGTTATAGTGAAAACCCCAGTAGGGTTCTAATACAGGTTTTACAGTAGTCGTGTCCTGTAGGTGTCAGTCCCCTAAATCTTTGATGAACTCAGCACGGTTAGCTTTAGTGTCAGACGGTGCATATATATCTTGATAATTTTCCAGTGATCCAGTTCAACCGCAATGATTCGGTCCATCCATCTGTGACTTTCCCATGGTCTTGCTTGCCTTCCTTGTTCTGGTGTCAGTAGAATACCTACCCTACCTGCCTTTTTATCTGTTATGCTCCAATATGTTAGTCTCCTGGTCGTGTCACGGTAGTTCCACATGCGTTCCCATGCACTCGTTATCTCGTCGGCCTCGGAACTATTAGTGATATGCGTTTCTTGGACTATGAAACAATCCGCTCGCACTGATAGTGGTTTGTCTCTCAATGCCTGTAGCCACTCCATCCTGGACTGTGCCTCGAATCCCCTTACATTTTGCGTAGTAAGACATAAATCCATCGGCTCTGTTCTTGCCTGCATAGAAGTCCCGCCCCCTCCTCGTCTAACCTCTAATTCTGCCACTGTTTGCTGGCTATACACGTCCACTGAATTTTTTAGTCTCTGCACCTCCTGCAGAAACTCGAATGACATGTCGGTGCCCTTAATAGAGCAAAAGGGGGTCAGCCGCTGACGCCCCTTTAGATACCTCCAGGTCGCATGCATTCTGCTCGCCACCTGCATCAGAGGTAACATTAGTTATTGCCGTAGTAAAAAAAGTTGCCAAATCCTGCCACACTGAGACGTCCGCCTCCTCCAGACGCCGCGTGAGGGTCTGCATTTCTGCGATGTGCTTTTGGGATTTCTCTAGTCGATGGGTCTGAATTACAATTCTCTCTTTTGGCATGGCCTCTTCTTCGATGATCGCTGCGATATTTGTCTGATGTATGTTCGCGCAAATCGCTATGTAAGCGAAAAAAAATCTTTTTGTTTTGTGGTGCACATAAGTTCCACAAAAAATTGTTGTCATACTTATTTGCCATAATGTTATTCCAGTCCTCGCGACTATGCCTAATCGCCTCTTTTTGCGGCTCGCCTTATACTACCTTAACTCTCTTGTCCCACGCCGCGATGCGTGCTGTGAAGTCCTTACCGTAACATCTGTCTTGGCTATTAGACACTAGATATTCTTAACATTCCGTCCACCAGCGGCGTGTTAATAGTCCCAAAACCTCGTCACTCAAACCTTCGATGATGCGATGGGGGTGGCTAAACACTCAAGTAATTGCTGTATTGCCACCCCTTCTTTTGTTGATGCTAACCGCCATACCTGCTCTTCTGCCCCGACATGTGGAAAAACCGTCCCCTGTTGATGGTGCCATACAACTTCCATGGTATTCCATACTCGTGTCCATTCTGGTGTACCCCCCACTGTCTGACTTGTGGCTGTCGCTTGAAATTCGTCAAAAAGTTCCCTTTACACTGGGGCGATGATTTTGGTTGTTTTTGCTGATACATTCTCATGCGCTGCGGCGACTGCCCGTTTCTTATAGGTTCTCGTAGTCTCTGCATCTTGAATCGCGGCTTCTTCCGGTGAATCTTCCCTCTGCTGCTGCATTAACTCGTCCATAGTCTTGCCCATGTCACTCTCTTGCAGAGTTGATAAGTCTTCTAATAAGTAGATCCCCCTTGTGTACTGATGCCACTTCGTGAGGATCTCCTCTTGCACATCATACGTCTCCACAAAAAACCTCCGAGCTCTTGGGTCGCGCAAATTGAGTTGAAGTTATTCCTCCTGGTTCTCTGGAGAAAGGTACGTAACGGTGTCAATTAAAAAGTGTAATATTTCCTCTGTACCTGCTTTCCCGGCCGTTTAAAGCCGTTCTATCTGTTGTGGAAAAATTGCGGCGCTTGTGCTCTATCCTCCCATTGCGCGCGTTCCCGGAGTGTCACCACGTGGTTGCTGGTGGATTCAACCATGTCAATATCAGCGGTTCCTTCTCCCTCTTGTACCGGCGCTTGTGTACTGTCCTGATTCCTCCACCCATGAATATAGGCATTGTAGTGTGCTGACTTGTTGTGTAGAATCAATGGCATTTTGCCGCTACCTTGCATCGCTTCCTTTTTTAATGCATTTACCTTTTGTATGCATGTAATGGGTACTCCCCACATGTTGCATACTTCTTCCGTTTGGCCATCCTGGTCTCCGGGGCGTAGTGAATGGCTCCTACTTTCCCGCTCTGTTCATCTTCACTGAACACATAAATGTGTCTCTGCAACATTGTTCCTATGCACCCTAACGTGTCATTGCTTCCCCACATCTTACAACTTACCGTGTCCTCCAACGCCGACGGGCTGTTGCCGTATTCCTCCAGATATCTCTTAATTTTATTTCGGATTGACGAGCAGAAATCCTGTCATATCCTCTCCCGAGACTCCACAAAGTTTGTTTCTGGATACGAAGGGGAAAATTGAACTGAAAATCCATCAACCCCCGCGCAACGCAACCTTGTTTTAGGCTTTTCGTCGTTTTACTAAAATATCCGGGTGTGACTTCAATGATGAGTCATACAACGCTTGCACAATTCCCTAGGCTTGGCAATTGCCCGTAGGTGCTGTGATCACCTTCTGCTGGTCCATTGCTACCAACGCCTCTCGTAACGTATACTCCTTTTGTAAAGGTTCTTCCGGCTATGCCCACGCGAAATACTGCACCGGTCCTTCCTTCGCCCTTACTTCATTACCTAATGCGGTTAATGCATCATTAACTTGTCCCTCAATACTTAGCAAATCCGTACTTGATCGAGTGCGCCGTTCCTTCTGATTTGCTTTTACTCCTCATCTCCTTTCCGGAAACTTGTATTCCCGGGTTTTAGAACTCGGTCTGGTTCCGAAATATTCGGGGTTTTCCTTGGCCTCGATTGCGTTTCATGGCTTGTTGTGGTTTTCTCACCTACCGGTTTATGTACTGGCTCGTCCTGACCCGGGTTTTCCGGCTGACCGTTGGGAGTCTCATCTCCATTCACTTTCCCAGTTCCTCTAGTTTTCTTTTTGGTTGTCGTCCAGTTATCAATTATCTTCGTGACCGTCGCACCACTGGGATCCGGCTGCTAACCAGTTTTTGTCTGCGACCCTTGTGACCCCGCCACTTTGTCTTCGTCCTCGGCCACCTGCTTGGCCTCCGTCTCCTCTGGCTTCGCCTGTTCCTGACGTTTCACCTTCTCCTGTTGGCGTCTCTTCTCGTGACGCTCATCCTGTGAACACAGTTCTCCCGTACCTCCTGACGCAAGGCTTCCATACTTCCGAAGATTGGTTAGTCGATTAACTCTACTTCTTCTAATGTCACTACTAACCACGTTTCTGTTTGCAATTTTTCTGTAGTGACTGGACATCCGCGCACCCCCACTCCCCCGCATTTCATATATGACCTCTCGTGTCCGGATGATCCAGGGTCAATACCATTCCGCACCACAATAACCGCACCATGCCCATTAGTTGCTGGGGGCATCCACTCGCTTCGATCACTATCTCCCAGTCCAGCGATGTGGATGATAGTGGTCCTCCTTGATCCAGTTCCTCAACCCGAAATTCTACCGGGATTATCGTCTAAAGATATCCATGTGATTTCATTTTGTCAACATTGCGCGTGACATTACGCACGATGATCCGGCTGAAACCCCATTCCTGTTCCGTTCCCGGCTATTTTACTGTCCCAAATTTTCTCTGCGACTGGCTCTTTTTCATGCATGTTACCTAGGCCATGCACTTGTTTGTGATAAGGGACTGCGACCCCCACATCCCGCTTGGCTATTTCTCTTGTTAAAAAATATAAATGCAAACTGTGTTCCGATTGGTTAAAGCTGATAGACTTCACTTTAGACAGCATTACCCAAAGGTTTCTATTGTCCATTCCCCGTGCTGTTGCCGCCGTCGCGTTACTTTCTTGGAGACTCTTAGTGCTCTGAAATGCTTTTTTTATCGCCATTTCCCCACGTAAGTTCATCACCAGGCATCTTTCAACCCTAACTCGTATAGTCAGCACCAATCGCAAACGATCCTTCGACGTCATTATCTGATTTAGGAACTACGGCATTGTTCTTGCAAAGATAGTTCCTTCTGCAAGCCCTTGTACAAACCCCATTCCCCCGGGCTGCCGTACCGAAATTTCTTCTCGTCCTTTCCTGTCCACTCTCTTTCACACACCTTCCGTAGGGCGGCCGCTCGCTCTGCCGAAAATATTGCTGGGTTAAACATGTATCCTGTGGCCGAATTTGCTGCCACTTTAGCGACTGGAGTGGTACCGGTAACTTTGAGGAGCCATCTTTTCAACACGCTATCGCCCTTGACTGCTACCCAATCATCCTTGCTAATATCTGTTCTAATGACTGGTTACTTTTTAGAGCCCTTGAACATGCCGCCGCCGTCTTATGTTTCCACACAGTCCAGTCCATGGCATGTCTAGTCACTACTAATTCAAGTAAGTCCAGGAGCCCGCTAACTCCCCTTGTTTTAACTATGTCCATTTACGTCCTTGCGATTTGTTTCCTTGTTTGTTGCCTTTTGGCTTGGGGAAAAGGAGTTTGAACAGTTGTTGCACTACGTATAACCATGTTTGTATGCGTGAGCGCACCTGTTTCGCATCTTTTAATGCCCGTACTAACACCAGCGCTAAGTCTTCGGGGCGTCTTTAGTACTTTCTTTACCCCTTGTACTGGCTCTTTGCCTAATTTCTCTTCTCGTGGTTCCTCCTCCCCTGTTGTCTGGGAAATAGGTTCTTCCGCTTCTATTCCGTCTCTTTCATCAGTATGCTTATAGATCAACAATGCGTCTTCTTCCGCCACGCTAAGATCCGGCTCTGTTGAGTCATCCATGGTCTCATCAGGTTCTGTGGATTGTGACTCACTCACAACTTTATCAATATCATGGGAGGTGTCCTTCTACCCACCCTCCATGTTATGCTCTTCCCCGGCTGATAGTTCAGTCGACGGCGTCGTGTATGCATCCCCCCAGACAGCTTGTCCGGAGGTTTTCTTTCCTCCCCCGGGTTTGTACCCAGCGACGTAATTCCTTTAGCCTGTTGGCGCTGTATGATCCCTTGTTAGTTCAGAACCCAACCCTACCTTGTATGGTAAGTGGGGTCTATTCAACACATTCGGAACTGCTTTTTTCTGCCGTAGTTGATCCAGTTTGTCTATGTCATGGAATAATTTTCACCTAGATGTATAAATTTGGCTGCAAGAGTTTACATTGCTGCGACGCTTTCAGACGTAGTCAATTGATCGTCGTGGATCCGTGGGTAGTCTTTGCCCAGACATGCAGCCGAGATGGTCATCTTGTGTTGAGTTTTTATTGGAACTTTTCCTTGAAGGCTATATGGAACAGCTCATTCTTAACTGTAGTGACCATACTGGGTGAGCATACTGGAAATTCACCTGTATGTACCGATTTCCCCATTGCGTCGTCTGCTTCACGACTTGGTCATTATCGTCTTGATTATCCACATGATCAAAAGACGCTCTTTCCTCCAAACGTTAAGATTAAGCGACGGCTTCTTTTCGTTCACGAGAACTAGAGTTGGGGTTAACGACAAGGTTTTCGTTCTTTTTTTTCGGGCTACACCAAGCCACTTTGGTTTGGTAAGCAGTGTCGTTTTCTTGAGGTTCATGCAACTGATTCTTCCCTTGAGTAATGCCCGTGTCTTCTTAAAATATCTCTGCTTTTCGGGACATATTTCGCAGTCAATCGTTGCGCTTGTTTGACTTGTGCTTGACGTTCCATCATTTTTTCGCGCTAGAGTTTCCTAGCCATATACTCAAGTTCTCATCAAATCTATACCCCGAGCTTATCTTAATAATGGAGTGGACGAGACTTTGTTTGTCGCAACGATGATTCTTTCTCGCTTCGTTTGTCCAAGTCCGAGCACTCCAGAGATTTGTTTTCACTTGAATGTTCTTGGTTACGAATCTGCAAGTTAACCTGCCATACATCATTCCCATCAGCGTTCTTTAGGTAAAACAAACTGTTGCCTTGCCGTTCGGCGTCGAACATGTCAGTGATTCGGTCCAATTTATCAGAGAATCCACACGTCTTCGAGCCTTAACTTGAAAGTAACTTTCATCTCTTTGTAACGTAAAAGGACTGACTGTGGTTGATAATTCATATCGTCGCATGAAACAGATTTTCATCTCTTGCATATCGTCATCCCGAATAGCTTGAACGGTGTCTGTTTTGGCTTGTTTCTAATCACGTCATCTTCACTTTCATCTGATAACTTTTTCGGTACTCTCATTCGTGCTCAGATGTACTTTCTCCACGTCATGATCCTCACCAATTTTATCAAGCTGTGACGTTAATTCCAGTGGAAATCTTAGTGTTCGAATCACTTTGTCATCGCAGCTTTGCCGTATCAAATCCGACTTGTGGACTCGAACCAACGTCGTCTTTTATGTGCTTTATGTGGGCTAAACAGAGTTCAGGTAACAACGTCGACGTGATCGGACCCTTCTTTAGAGGCAAGGTCGTGTGTGTAGTCGCTCTCAGAAATTCCTTCTGAGATGCGAACACCCACGGGGGGGGCCAGATGACTGACTGTCGGAGAGGGTACTACGTCCATCCAGGTCTTGATCCGAGCCAGCATCCAGCCGACTGGATCGGCCACTTCCATAACCTTGGTCGTGACGACTTGGATGATCCATGTTCGAAAAGCTCACCTTATGTACCCGTCAGCACTGGCGGTTGCGCTCTCTTGATGGACCCTAGGGCGAAAAGTTAAAAGTCCGTCGAATAGGGAGACGAGGGTTAAGACTAGCGGTAGCTCCTGGGCGGAAATCTTCACCGGAGAGCAGGATTGACAATATACTTGAATTTTGTATACTGCGAGGGCTGGACCGAGAATAATCGATCGGCCAGCTAAACCAATGATAATAATGGGGTAAATCCAGTCGTGTACGTAATAGGGAATCCAAACGAAACTCCACAATCTTCCACAGTAGGCCAAAACGTTACCACACTTTCCAATAGAGATATACCGTGTTGAAAACACGGGCGACTTGGGTTGAGTATACGCAACGCGGCGACTCCCGGTCAGGGGACTTCCGGTGGGTTACTTTAACCTCCCCCGGGCAAACCAATAGAAGCAAGATGGGACCTTGTTAGCCCTCTGCTGTGAACCAATGAAAGCGACTTGCGTCTCAGAAAGCGAAACGTCTACTGATTTTTATCCCAATGTCCGATATTCCCTTTTGTGTAACCTACCCCAAATAGCCCGACTGGATAGTTATGTGTCTTACCTGAAATAGCCCAGTCAGCTCCACCCGGATCTCTTTTGTGTGACGTACACCAAACCCAGCCGGCTCGGCCGGATGCTTTTTGGTGTACTGCACACCAAAACCAGCCGGCTCGCCTGGATACTCCTTCGTGTACCACACATCAAATATCCGACTCGACCCGGATAGCCATCCATCTAAGCTCAATTGACCGCTGGCGTTAACCCCTCCTTAGCAGCTCCGCGTCCAACTTTAGCGCCTTATCCGTCCTCTGCAACGCTCAACCTTTTTCGGGACCCTTCGCACATACACCTTCCAAAAAATCCACCCTTCGGTCATCCACCATCTGAGGTCATCCGGACACCGGATCCGGACGGCCCATCTCCGGCTAGCCCAATTACAAACTCCTTGATCACACCCATCTGACTCCATTCCATGCCTGGCACAATCCTGCCGCTGGTGGATACGCTTGGCAGCTGCCATCCAGCATCTACGCCCTTGGTCCGGATTTTCTGCGAATCAGAAGACACCCTCGGCCAGATGTATGTCATGCTTGCCCGTTAACTAATTCGCAAGTCACTTCACCACAGCCGCCCCTGAGTCTTGTCGCAGCCGCACAACGGTTGAGGCACGACCTCACCTGACACAAGTCTTTTTGATCTCTCTTACCCATGCCCCGATTTGGTACGTCTCTTGCCCGATTTGTGGCGATTTCCATTAAGCCGGTCTCCAAACTGGCTGGAGGTCTCATTCGTCCGTGCTGACCCTCTCTTGATATATTTCCAGTTCTGCAAGTCGACAAGGATAACATATGTGAGGCATTTTGCATCTATGCTATAAAGTGGGCTATCTCAGCTACCCTTGTGCAGGATCATGATGGAGTGTATTGTCCTGTAACATTCACTAGCTGGACTCTGAAGGCTAACGAAGTTACCTATGGGCTAGTGGATAAAGAAGTTTTGGCTTTACTACGGATCCTGGATGTGTGCTATACTATGCTGGTGTCTCGACCTACTAAGGTATTATCCAGACGGTCGACCCTGTCCTGGCTTCTTACTGCAAACGAAATTGATGATCGGCTCGGTAGATGGGCTGCTTTGCTGTCTCAGTGATCTCTAGAAGTTATCAAGTGTACCAAACGAGAAGAGGAGATACTGGGCACGTTAGCGGCCAGCATCACCCCAAGGGCAGAAGTGGAGGAAGCGCTGATAGCGATAGCGCCTCGGAAACAGCCACAACAATCCATCATACTAACACTACCAACAGTGGGACCGACAGAAGAATTGATGGTTCTAAGCTTGACGGGTCAGCAAGCGTAAAAAAGAGAGTAGACGCCTATAGTACGATCCTATGGAAGCTGCCCGAGTAGAAAGTGGTCGCTGCTGCTTCAGATTTCACGCCTGACATAACAGTAATTACCAAGAATTGCTGCTTTGCCTAGATCTGCTGACTGGCCGGACCCAGGGGCGGATCATCATATGCGGTGATTCCAATCTGGTGATCCGGCAAATCACTGGAGGAATAGATTGCAAAGTCCTCCGACAAAGACTTTTGAACGATCGGGTTATGTCCGCCCTGCGGACTTGGCCAGAACATGAATTGTTACATGTCAAACGGGACTGGAATAAGAGTGCAGACCATCTGGCTTCTTTAGCCATGCGTGATCAGATCGGCATCACCGTCATGGATCCGGGTATGTTATGCAAACTGGCGGAAATGATCAGGCTACCAGAGATAATCGGACAGGCCGCCAGGGGCGAGGTCGGATCCAACCGTTTTGGAGAAGAAGAGTATGGCTACCAGGACTGGGAACCAGACATTCAGACCCAGCCGGATCAGGAGGCGCCCTGTAACAACAGGAGATTCCTCTAGGTAGACCTGCAACTGATCGGGCGTGACCAACCGGGGTTAACAGCCGAAGTGAAGGATGGATTGAGGGACAAAAGAAGCATGGATGGATATATTAAAATGGGAACAAAGAAAGGAAAGGGTTAAAAGAGTCAGGTTGCCCATCGCTATGGAAGATTATACTTGTTGCGGAGCCGGGACACCTGACGTACAGGATGGTCGGAGGGTCGGCTGCGGTATTGATTGCGCCAAGGGTCTTCCCGGTCGATAGCTTCCAAAGATTCGTAAAGAGAGGTAGTCCGATCCGGAGCACCTAGGCCTGGGTACCACGTTCCACCCTCTACCGAATCCCTGCTCCTTCGTTTTGCCAGATGGAGGGTAAAAGAGGATAGAAACAAGTCCAGGTCACAAGCACCATCCTTGATGCCCTCCAAGACAAACGCACACAAGCGGAACCACGCATCCGAGGCCCGTCCACGCCGATTCTTCCGGGCGGCGAAATACGCTCTGAGAGGTGAATCTTTACTCCGATCATCCGCGGAGATGAACAGACAGTGGGTGGATTCCCAAATGGACGGGGGATGGGTCGCAGCGAATTTTCAGAACCTCGCTCGGAAGTTGGTGAATGGACGGAAGTCCCATATCTGGCATTTCAGCCCCAAGGCTTAGTCTCCATGAGATTGTTAACCGCACCTAATTTCATCAAGTCGGGGCACCAAGTTTATGTTGAAGGTAACTTGCGAGACGGAGGGAATATCTAGAGAGGTTACGGGATGAGCTGGGAGCTGGAGACATCGGCGAGACTCAAGTCTTTCAGCTGCTCGACCGGCCAAGGCAGGATGCCGGACTGATCCGCTTCACTGAGGAAGCGTCCGCCGGGCAACCACAGAAGCGGAATCTTGGGAGAGGCGACACAGGAGCCGGAGAGCTCCGCTGGATCTTGGTCTTGCCTGCTGGTCAAACGGGTCGGTTTTTGGAACGAGCTCCTGCCGGAGCCGGTGGCCGGGTTCTGGCCGAGGCCTTAGAGGAAGGTTCTCTCAAGTCTTCCAGGCTGAGATGCAACCACTGATCGGAAATATCGTCCTCATTCTCCTCTTCCTTTTCCTCTGCCATATATTCCCCTTCTCCGTTCCTTCCGGCTCTGCTTTCTCGTTTTCCGTCTCGGTCATACTCCGAGAATCTAGGGAATTGCAAACGGTCTCGGGATTGAGGGTGTCCTGGAAGGTCGAAGTGACGGCGGTGTCGGAAGGCAAAAATGGATTAGCCGGCTCGTATTCTCCGGAGCCGAAATCAGTGGGCGGCGGGGTCTGTAAATCGATGACCTGATCGGGGGCCGGATAAGAAGCCGGTCGGCCACCAGGACTTAAGAGGCGACGACGGACGTCGCGCGAGAGCGGGACAACGGAGCACACACCTGCTGATCGTGGTAGTCATCATCTTCATCGTCATATTTGTACTCGTACTTAGGGGAGGACAGATCTGAACCCGTGTTTGAACCAGATGGCGAGGTAGCTCCTGAGCCGGATGCCGAGTCAGCTTCTGAGCTAGACGGCGAGTCAGGTGTAAGACCAGTTTTCGCCGAGGAAGCGAGTGGGGATACGGCGGCTGTCTCCATTGCAAATGAAATACAGTCGCTGTCCGACTAATGTTCCAGTTCGCTAGCCGAGTTGCCCAAAAAATATTGGCGCAGAAGGGAGGATTCACTCCTTTTTCTCCGTTTTGGAGGGGTCGAAGACTCCTCGGAGCCAGCCAGGATAGATTAGAGCTGGCCGGACATTTTCCGGTCTCCGATCCTGCTGAGGCGGACGACGGATCTGAACAAGCCAGGGATGGATTAGAGCTGGCCGGAAGTTCTCCGGGTTCCAATTCTGCCGAGGCTGACGACTGGGACAGTTTTGGCGGGAAAGTTTTCCATTGATCCACCATCCCCAGGATGGCCAAGATGGCCTCTCGCGCACACAAGGGAGCCTGTAGGATGTGGGCGGCCTGGGTCCGAGTCTCCTCAAGTCGGTCTTGCAGTTCGCATAACAAGGACCGGAACCGATCCTCCTTATCCAACAGGGCGGCGTAGGCGCGGTCGCCCCGGATCAGCTCGTCATAAGCGTCATGATATCTTCCCCGTACCTGGAAAAGCTCAGATCTCAGTTTTTGCTGCCTGGATGAGGCTTCTTGCAGCTGTTGCTCAAGTGGAAAAATATGGTGGAGAGCTTGAGCATGGGATTCTCGCAGGTGGTCCCGGTCATCCCGCGTGGCGTCTAGCTCTTGGGACACCTGGCGTACTGGCCACAAAGATGCAATAACTCTTGGGATGCTTCGGAATTCTCGCCGGACTGTCCTTTCAGCTGTTCCAACTGTTGGACTGCGAAGCACCATAGCCATGAAAATTGTAAGCGACCGAGTTACAACATAGGAGTGGGAGAACTATTAACACTGAAGTTTTGAGCGGTGAACTAACTCCTGGTTGGCAGCCCGGAGAGGTCTGACGACGTCTGCCAGCGTGCGGAGGCGGTCCCTCTCTTTCAACAGGCTGCCAACCTGGCCTTCGAGATCGGTCACCTGCCGCTGAACATCACTCGGTTCCAAGGAGGATTTCCGGGCGATAGCTTCGTCGGCTCGGTGCTGACGGATGCGAGCTGCTGGACCAAATCCGTTTAGATGTGTTCCAGGCTATCCACTTGAGCTGTCAGCATCTCTATTCTTGTTCCCACCCCCTCCACTTCAGAGTTGGAGGCAGATGGGGCAGCGACCTGTTGTAGGGCATCAGTGAGCTGGTCAACAATGAAGACGGAAGACGGGTTACTTCATCCACTGCTCCCTGGCGGCTACGCCTCAGCTCGGAAATTCGAGGCTCCGTGCGATCCAGCATCGCACAGAGAGTCGCGCATCTCTGCACTAGAACTTCGGAGTCGGCCTGACAGGATCGGAGATCAGCATTAAGGAAAAAGATAGTGTCCCTCAATCTGTCCCGGTCACCGCAGGCCTGACCGTGAATGGGGAGCACCGTG
Organism: Sclerospora graminicola; assembly: GCA_001887855.2. Classification (NCBI taxonomy): domain Eukaryota; phylum Oomycota; class Peronosporomycetes; order Peronosporales; family Peronosporaceae; genus Sclerospora; species Sclerospora graminicola. Next base: position 19,780 of record MIQA02005769.1, read on the forward strand.
TCAATGTCGATCGGAGACAGCACCAGATCAGGAATACGGGATGAATCCGGCGGCCCTGTGGTTTCCACTCCGCTGGCAGGCGAGTCATCGCCGACCAAAGTAACTCAAAAGATGTTATCTTGTCGACTTGCAGAACTGGAAATATATCAAGAGAGGGTCAGCACGAACGCTGGAAGACCGGCTTAATGGAAATCACCACAAATCGGGCAAGAGACGTACCAAATCGGGGCATGGGTAAGAGAGATCGAAAAGACTTGTGTCAGGTGAGGTCGTGCCTCAACCGTTGTGCGGCTGCGACAAGACTCAGGGGCGGCTGTGGTGAAGTGACTTGCGAATTAGTTAACGGGCAAGCATGACATACATCTGGCCGAGGGTGTCTTCTGATTCGCAGAAAATCCGGACCAAGGGCGTAGATGCTGGATGGCAGTTGCCAAGCGTATCCACCAGCGGCAGGATTGTGCCAGGCATGGAATGGAGTCAGATGGGTGTGATCAAGGAGTTTGTAATTGGGCTAGCCGGAGATGGGCCGTCCGGATCCGGTGTCCGGATGACCTCAGATGGTGGATGACCGAAGGGTGGATTTTTTGGAAGGTGTATGTGCGAAGGGTCCCGAAAAAGGTTGAGCTTTGCAGAGGACGGATAAGGCGCTAAAGTTGGACGCGGAGCTGCTAAGGAGGGGTTAACGCCAGCGGTCAATTGAGCTTAGATGGATGGCTATCCGGGTCGAGTCGGATATTTGATGTGTGGTACACGAAGGAGTATCCAGGCGAGCCGGCTGGTTTTGGTGTGCAGTACACCAAAAAGCATCCGGCCGAGCCGGCTGGGTTTGGTGTACGTCACACAAAAGAGATCCGGGTGGAGCTGACTGGGCTATTTCAGGTAAGACACATAACTATCCAGTCGGGCTATTTGGGGTAGGTTACACAAAAGGGAATATCGGACATTGGGATAAAAATCAGTAGACGTTTCGCTTTCTGAGACGCAAGTCGCTTTCATTGGTTCACAGCAGAGGGCTAACAAGGTCCCATCTTGCTTCTATTGGTTTGCCCGGGGGAGGTTAAAGTAACCCACCGGAAGTCCCCTGACCGGGAGTCGCCGCGTTGCGTATACTCAACCCAAGTCGCCCGTGTTTTCAACACGGTATATCTCTATTGGAAAGTGTGGTAACGTTTTGGCCTACTGTGGAAGATTGTGGAGTTTCGTTTGGATTCCCTATTACGTACACGACTGGATTTACCCCATTATTATCATTGGTTTAGCTGGCCGATCGATTATTCTCGGTCCAGCCCTCGCAGTATACAAAATTCAAGTATATTGTCAATCCTGCTCCCCGGTGAAGATTTCCGCCCAGGAGCTACCGCTAGTCTTAACCCTCGTCTCCCTATTCGACGGACTTTTAACTTTTCGCCCTAGGGTCCATCAAGAGAGCGCAACGCAGTGCGAAACAAGGTGACCTTTCGAACATGATATCAAGGCGTCAGACCAAGGTGATGGAAGTGACCGATCCAGCCGGCCGGATGCCGGATCGGATCAAGACCTGGATGGACAAAGTACCCCCTCCGACATTCAGTCATCTGGGCCCCCCGTGGGTGTTCGCATCTCAGAAAGAATCACAGAAACATAAACATCGTTTAACTGACTACCAGGTATAGGTAATGTATACGATGCAATTGAACACAGAGCATCAACGAGAGACAACTGAAAATCGGTGTCCACTGAATGTGTGGTGTAGTCGCTCTCGGAAATTCCTTCCGAGATACGAACACCCACGGGGGCCCAGATGACTGTCGGAAGGGATACTCCGCTCATTCAGGTCTTGGTTCGAACCAGCATCAACCTGGCTGGACCGGTCTCCATCACCTTGGTTGTGACGACTGGGATGATCCATCTTGTATAAGTTCACCTCGTCAGCACTGGCGGTTACGCTCTCCTGGTGGACTCTAGGGTGAAAAGTTAAAAGCCGGTTTGAATTGATGGACGAGGGTTAGAACTAGGGTTGCTCCAGGGCAGAAATCTTCACCAGGGAGCGGACTGGCGTTATACTCTATTTTAGTATACTGCAAATGCTGGACCGAGATTAATCAATCGCCAGCTTAACCAAAGATAATAAAGGGGTTACTCCAATCTTATGTGTAGCCAGAAAATCCAAACAATATTCCACGAACTTCCACAATAAGCCAAAACTTCACCTTCCATTCCAATACAACTTAATCGTGTTTCAAACACAGGCGACTTGAGTGGTATAGAGCTTCTCAGCGACTCCCGGTCAGGGGACTTCCGGTGGGTTCCTTTGAACCTTCCCCGGGCAAACCAATGACAACAAGAGGGGGCCATGTAACCCTCTGGGTGTAGACCAATGACGGCTTGTGTCCTAGAAAGAGAAACGTATACTGATATTTATCCCTAGATCCAATATAAACCTATGGGGTACCGTACCCAAAATAGCATGACCAGCTCCACCTGTACGTTTATGTACCTTACCCGGAATAACGTGACTGGACGTTTGTGTACCGTACCCAGAATAGCGTGACCAGCCTGGATGGTCATCCACCTCGGCCTGGACGGTACCAGGGTCGTCTCCAATTTCTTCTTAATGACCGCTCACTAATCATCAGTGCTCCGTTCGGCTACTACAGGGACATGGCCTCCCTGGAGCCTTGTATCTGTCTCTTGACCACCTACGGCCACCATCAACCTCTTTTTAGCCCAACTTGATGCAGCTGGTCAACTTCGGGCTGGCCTGACCCGCAGCATCCGGACCACCTGCTTTAGCCTGTTTCCATGTCCGTGTACTGGTCCGGCACTTGAGAGTACTCCCGAGCCTCCGGCAGCCGCCATCCGATGTCTATTAGTATCCGACCCGGGCAACTATTTTGGTAACATTTCCACCAATCCGGTTAGTGGATTTACTCCTCATCGGTCCGTTAACCAATTCCGGAACCACTTCACCACAAATGTGGAGTGCACGAAAGCGCGATCTGACATCGCCCACATATTATGGGGATGTAAGAGTGCACAACACGTCTGGACAAAATGGATCAGCCATTGGAGAGGTGAAAGCATCAAAGAGTCGCAGTTGGAAATTTTTAAGAAGAATATTGTTACCCGATCTCCTCCAGACTACGGGAAAGCAGTACAGTAGGCAACGATGAATAGACATCCAGTCTAATCTTCAGGCTTTGAGAAACAATTTCGACGCTTGTGGTGGGGCTACTGTGGTATTGTCACTACTTGGCTTTGGCAAATCTGAAACATGATTATATATGATAAGCTAACGAAATCCCCAGTGGATCTTTTACGCTTCCTATAGACGCAAGGAAGAGCTCAATTAGAAACCGTAGCAACGTTTGAACGACGACAACCGGCAACCAGGGAGGAAGGCATGCGATTGCAGATATGTATCCAGTGCGTATTCGATACATCACCAGCACCACCCGAAGCAAGCGAGAAGATACAGCGAGCCTGCAGCGAACCGACTCGATGAGGAACCTGAGCCGAAATTAGTCTCTAAGATTCAATCTTAAATAGTAGCTAATAGATAAATACTAAATGGACTAACGTAATTCATCAGATTATGGTGGGTCGTCAGTTCATGGCGGAGAAATTCTCGATAACCAATCAGAGACACGATATTCAAAATACACTCCAATCACTGGCAGGCTTTTCACAACATCAGTTTATGGCGCCCGGCGAGCAAATCACACGACGCTAGGGCGAAAAAAAACAGTCCAGTGATATTTCTCTCATAATAACTAACAAATTATTTATCTCGATGTTCCCGTATGTTTTTTGGTCCGTCTGACAAAAATACACCACAATAGTAGCCGTTCTCCCCAATAGAGCTCTTGCCATAATCTGCTGCATAGAAAAATCAAACTTTTGCATTCGTGCGCCACTGGAGAAGACAAACATTAACGGCTTAGGTTTATAAACATACCAGCTGACGCACCATTAAAACAGCTTTATTTATGTACCAGTCTCGATGCGATTGACTTAAAAGTGCCAAAATGATGACCAAAAAGCTTAAATACCCATTCTGGCGCCATAATCTGATGAATTACGTTACATTACTACTACTACTAGACGTTCTCGATTTTCTACATATCATACATTTTTTTTTACTTAAAGTCAGCTATAAACTGCTGTTTTACGTGCAATAAGTGACACTATTTAGCGGTTGTCGAGACGTTGGATTCTCGGCGTTGCAGATTCGGAAGAAGGGGAGAAGAAGACCACGAAGGAAGAACGTAGTTAGCGTAAAAAGTAAAAGGAAAAAGGAAAAGTGTATTAAATTAAGTAAACGTGGCGCTCTAAATAAGCGCTGAGTGGTTTGTGACCATTAGATTAGGACATAGAGGAAAAGTATGAATAAAACCTCTCTGGGAGAATAATATAGATAATTTAGGAGTTTTACACTGTATCTGTCATACTGGCTTTAAGGGCCTGACTTCGACACCCCCTGGCACTTATTGCCATATGTGCGTATGGGACGAAAATGGTGTATAAGTCATTTGCATTTAGTCCATTATGAATTCAGCAATAACTTCACTATAAATACTCGATTTGTGTACGGTTTGTGCTTGGATGAGGCTTCGGGCCGAAATTGGCACTTCTTACACTTATCGATAATTATAGTGAATGGATAATAACATTTTTAATGTTATTTTTGCAAAAATAAACAGACTTTTCTGAACATGGCTAGAACGAAGCAAAACGCTAAACGCTAAACTGGAGGCCGTGCGCCTCGTAAGCAATTAGCCACGAAGGCGTCGCGCGCGACTGTTGTGCGTTGGGCAGCCCCAGCTTGGAAACATATCCATGAAAAACTTTCGGACGTTTAAAGGTTAACGGACTATCGCTACGATTACGCAACGGGAAAAGAGGAGGTGGGACTGGAAACCTCCAGGAAAAAGTTACCGTTGCAAGACGTGGGAGCCAAAAGATGAATTTAAAACCACCTTCGCGGCCGCCATAGGATTTATTCATGAGTGGCGATGGGAGCGCTCGCGCCGTCGTGACCGTACTCTTACTTTGGAGCGGTATTGCAGACAGCACAATGAAGGCTATGGTATGCTGGGTGTGAATGCGAGTATGTCGTGCACCTTTGATAGTCTGAAGTTGGCCGCAGAGCTATCTGGACGTCCAAGGGAAATCCAGCAGCAATGGATTGACGATTTTATCACCTAGAACATGATCAATATGCAACTGACCTTTTGAATGGATGTAAGTGGAAACATGTTCATGGTTTCATCACGTTTGCCCGTAAACGTGGTAGCGCTGTGTTTTATAAGACACTAAAGCGCAATATCATTATATTGGGCCGCATTTCTTGAGAAAGCTTTCCCTTTGTGATGGTTTCTATATCACCGGAGCCTACCACTCGCCATGGTTGGGCACTCATTTGTTGCTCAAGTATCTGAGAATGGTTCCAAGCTCGAGATGATCGACCCATGTGGGTCAAATGACTTTGCATGGATTGATCTCTGATCTTACGTTCGCCGTTTTGAATTCTCGTAGGCTCATTGAGGCGCGACAGGGTTATTTTTCGCTAGCTTTTGTAACTCTAAATTAATTTTCCTAGCACACGTATTGTCTATTTGTTTGTTTATTTGTCTGTACTTTAACTTGTTTGATTACTTCGATACCATTTCGACATCGATGGAAAGTATTTTCTGCAAATGGTTTAGTAAATATATCTGCATGCATTTCTTTGGTATTACAGTAGTTTATAGTGAGCTCTTTTCACTCTACTTTCTCTTGGACGAAGAAGTAGCGAATATCAATGTGTTTGCTCCTCCCATGCAATTCTGGGTTGTTGCAAATTTTAATGGCAGCTTTGATTGTCTTCGAGAATAAGTGTTGGCTTTGTACTGGAGTACTCGAGCTCCTTAAGCAGTAGCTTCAGGAAGATCAATTCTTGCATGCAGTGGCATAAAGCAATGTATTTTGCCTCTGTTGTTGATAGCGCCACTGTATGGTGTCTCCGTGAGACCCAGCTTATTGGACTGTTGCAGAACATAGTGACATAGCCACCAATGCATCGGCGGATGTCTTTGCATTGAGCATAGTCTGAGTCTGTGTATGCCATCAGATATTCATCTGACTGAAGGAGTTCTAGATTTTCTTTTTTCTCAGGGTGATACCATAGTCGCGAGTTCCACTAAGGTAATGCAGGCTATGCTTAACCGCATTCCAGTGTGCCTTTCCTGGATTAGATAGGAACTGGCTAACTTCCCGAATGAAGTATGCGAGGCCTGGCCTAGTGCCTGTCATGAGATACATAAAGCTACCGACAGCCTCTCTGTAGGGCTTTGCGGTCATTGTTGCTTTCTCTTCTTCTTTTACAGGACAGTCCTTTGAACTTAGGCTTTGAGCAATGGGGATTGACTTTGGATACGATTCTAACATTGAAAATCGTTCCAGTACCTTAGTGGCATAGCCTGTTTGGTGGATGAACATTGAGCGATTAGCCCTGCTGCGTTCAATAGTCCAACCAAGGAGGTACGTTACTCCCCCTAAAT